>WSYH01009389.1:0-26119 GCA_036426205.1 Ascaphus truei | reverse complement strand
CTTGTAAGTGAATACCTACAATAGTAGATACAAGTTCACTCCATTACAGGCATACCCCGGTTTAAGGACACTCACTTTAAGGACACTCTCGAGTAAGGACATATCGCCCAATATGCAAACGGCAGCTCACGCATGCGCCTATTAGCACATCCTGAACAGCAATACCGGCTCCCTAACTGTACCGAAGCTGTGCGCAAGCGGGGATACTATAGAGCCCGTTACAAATGCGTTAGTTACATCAGTTATGCACGTATATGACGATTGCAGTACAGTACATGCATCGAAAAGTGGAAAAAAGGTAGTGCTTCAATTTAAGTACATGTTCACTTTACATACATGCTCTATACCCATTGCGTATGTTAATGCGGGGTATGCCTGTAACTTGTATCTACTGTAGCCCCTTTCCCTATTACTAAGGGAACTACGCGTGCTGATATACCTGTTGCTCACAAAGGTCTAAGCCTCCACCACTGGGAGCATGGAGTGAGCTCTTTCTCCGATCGGTGCAGCGCCTCCACCTATGGGGGATCCCAGCGTTGACGGGATAACCCCTCCCAGGAACCAATCACAGTATAGAGTAATACACACACAGGTATATAACATTTGTTTCTGACACACACATGTACAATAACAATATCCCCGTGCAATACCCACACACAACCAAGAGTGAGTCCCCCAAAGTACTGAGGGTGTCCTGGGTACCTGTAACCTGATGTCTGCACGAGCAAGCCCACCCAAAGTGTGAGGTAGCGCTACCCCCTTTGATGTGATGGTGCACGGTAGGTACCTTCTTGGCTACGACCAGGGAATTGTGGAGATCCTCTATTAGCAGGGCTGAATCCGTGATCCCACGATGCAGGATCTGCAAAGTTCCCCTCACGCCTTGTCGCGATCCGCCGTGAGAGGCGAGCACCCGCTGAGTGTCTCGCCTAATTTCTATGAGGTGGCCTGTGGCTTTGTCCCAGACCACAGGATACCATGTGACTGTCCGGTCATCAGTGCAATAGTACTACTATAACTAATGGGGAAGCATCCCTACCTGGGTCCTTCCCTACAATACTTCGCTGAGAGGACTTAGGACCTAGCTGGGGCCTTATGGGGCAAATCTAGGCCTAGTCCAGGGAAGCACTGCTGCCTGGACACTACCTGTTCCTTTGCCTACATCAGGTCCCTTTCACCCCAAAGCATATCCTGCTCCCTCCTGCCTCACAGTCTCACATTGGTGGGCTGGACCCCACGTGATTCCCTCCCCCAAAGCACTATGGGACATGTAGTCTTGCGGCCGCATGTGCGGAGCTCCCTGTAAAGGCTGCCACACTTAGTACCAACTGCGCATGCGCGATGCGGGAGAAACAAGATGGCCGCCCCCACAATCACGATCCGGTGCGGAGCTCCGGTGGCTCTGATCAGCTGGGCAGCTCTCCCCCGCACCGACGGTAAGAAGGGGACTCAGAAACACTACTTAATAATATTTTAACCCCTTGGTAGTCCAAGTAGCCAGCTTGACATGATCAACCCTTTACTAGCTGACCACTTAGAGCCACAAAGGCGTTCATTAAATTAACTCATTCATGTAGTGCAGGGGTGCACAAAGTTTTCTCCCTGCGCCCCCTTGCCTGTGCCCCCCCCCCCCGTTTGCGTACCCCTGATGTAGTATAGGGAAAGTCACTTTATTTTACGATAATATAGCAATATCCTCAAATTACATGACGTCACCCTAATACCAAAGAGTCAATGTTTGCATATAATTAACTTACTTTCCCTGAATTAATAAGGTCAAGTAATTAAGTCAGGGAAGGTAATGTCCATTCACGCAATGTCCCATTATTTCCTCCGATTTAACGGAGTTTAGGGACTCCTCCCCTTGGAGTTCATTTTGAAATGATCTAACAAATGCCAAAGGATGGTTTGATAACCTATTAAATATATTACAAGTTGAACTTTTCTCCTGCTATTTGAATGAAGGAATTACATTTGCAGAGAAAAACCTGTTCAATATTTTGCCACATTAAAATGGAGCTTTCAAGCCCTGCACTGTTATCTAATCAAGATACTGTTAACACCTGCAATAATTTGGCAGGAGTTTCGCAATGAACTAGATATGATACAACGGCAGCCAATTCTTGTCAAATCCTGCTTTAAGCTTGTGATTACCAACAGCAGTGACACATCACCGACCATAATCAAGATGTAAAAATGTGGCTTAAACTCTTGATTGCAAAGCCTTTGAATGAAAGAATAAAAAAAAAACAGTTTTCCTATTTCAGGTTCTGTTTCATGATTTTTACATAAATATATACTATCATAACAGCTGTTTCTTGACCTTAGGAAAGAGCTGATAAAATTCAAGATAGTTAACTCATATGTAAATAATCTTACATAAAACACAGTAATGAGAACGGAGTTCATGCAAATTGGACTCATGGATTTTAACGTACACATTTCCAATGATTTGGCTCAGGTAACGTCACTGGGTTTAGTTAACTGGTCACGTTTTCATGACAACAAGTCAGAATTAAATTGGGTGCATGTAGGAATATGCTAAAGACCTTAAGGGGAGATGAACCAAGGAAAATTTGAAGCAAAAATTACCCAACTTCCGTTATTTTAATCTTGCGTCAACTATCAAGGTGTTTGCTCCAAGTCTTATGCTGTGTGGGTCAGATTGTAATGTGAGGAGTGCCCAAAGGAGTTTCCGGGCACATTACAGGATGTCCCGATTATAATGGGATGTATCCAAATCTGTTACTCCATGCAGCTCTATTTTTTATTTTATGTTTGCTCAAAGAAGCAACCAAGCACTTTGTTTTATTAAACATTTTTTTTACCCATGGTTGAGGCAGGGGGTCTCTGGAGCTGAACATTCATTTCAGCTCTGGGGATCCCCTGCTTTCAGAGATATTTACTTCCATAGTAGGTGTCGGTAGCCATTTTGCAGTCACTCAGTTCCCCCCTCCAAGGTCACTCTCTCCCTCACCCAATGTAACTCTCTTCCCCCACCCCCCAATGTCACTCTTTCCCACCCATGCCACTCTCTCTCTCCCCCATGTCACACTCTCCCCCCTGTCTCTCTCTCACTTCCCCCTCTGTTTCCCCCCCATGTCACTCTCTCACCCACATGTCACTCCCTCCCCTCAGATATAAGAATAGCACAAGGCATTGCGGATGTTTCTAAATGCTATTTAATGAGCCAAAAACTTAGCAACGTTTCAACCAAAGTGGCCTTTTTCAAGTGGTGAGTCACTGGCTATGCATCTTAACCCAGGCTGTGCTCAAACCTGTGAAATGCAACAAGCTAAGCTTATAAGGGACTATGTTAAATGGTTTTGAAGCAAAAGGTGGCACTGAGTGCTCATTTGAATGTCATTTCCCAGAATCCCTTGCTGCAGTGGAAGTGCTGTGTTCCGGGTTATAATGGTGAAAGGCAGGGTTGCAGACCTGTCTAAGACATGCAAATGAACATACAGTAATATTTCCATTTGATATATATATATATCCCGGATATATATATATCCGGACTATATTGTCCGGACTGACGGCGGAGCCCCAGAAAGCCCTTTGTCACAATATATAATTATATATATATATATATATTATATTTATATATATATATATATTATATATATATATAAAATATTTGTGACAATGCTTTCTCCGGGGCTCCGCCGCACGTCCGGGACTGTTAGAACACGGTTTTTAGGGTAGGTTAAATGATAGGTGTCACGTTGCTGTCCTTTAAACAGCTTGCCTGGTTTATTCAGTCCAGGCACTGAGAGTGCCACAGTGCATACAACAGAAACACAACAAAACAAAAAGCTGCTCACCTGAGCAATAACTTAACTTAGATTTTCCCTACTCGTGGGTGAAGTGGCTTTTCCACTTCCACCAACAAAATAAGTATTTGCAGTTCTTGACAGAAAGAACAGAATGATTTAACCTTTTTTGGGAGAGGCTTTTCCCTCTCACTTGTAGCAGCCTTCCTGCCTCCCAGGCTCTGGGAAGGGGAGAGGAAACAGGAATCAGTCTTACATACCTGATTTCAATTAGCAGACAGGTGACAGAAATCAGGCAGCAACAAAGTCTGGTAGGATCTCTCATCCCTCAGTTCCAGCCTTGCCAAACTGTGGGATGGAGTGCATGTATTATAGAGCTGCCTCCCAGGCCAAACAGAGAAACTGTTCAGTATCCTGGAGCCCTATATATGGAATTTATTACCATCCCCTGGTTTCTGTCACATATCCTCCCCCCCAGCTCAGACCTCAGGGATGAGCGACTATGGATATTGGAGTGCATCCTTGACAACCCATCAGCATTGCCATGTTTGTGCCCTGACCTGTGTTCCACAGAAAATTTAAAGGGTTGTAGGCTTAGGAACCACCTGGTCACTCTAGCATTCTTTCTCGTTTTGGACACATCCAGGTAAGGGGTGCATGATCTGTGACCAACCGGAATTTTCTCCCCAACAGATAGTATTTGAGTGTCTCTACAGCCCACTTTATTGCGGACACTCTTTCTCGACTATGGAGTAATTTTTCTCTCCTGGGAGATTTAGTTTTCCTACTTAAATAAAGGATGGGTGCTCCTCACCTTGAGACTCCTGGGAGAGTACCGCCCCCAGCCCTACCTACAGATGCGTGGTTTTGGACTACGAATCTTTGGAGAAGTCAGGTGTGACCAACACTGGTTGGGCACAGAGAGCTTCTTTCAGGCTTCTAAAGGCCTTTTCGGTTTCGGGGGACCACTTTACCATTAGCGGTCCTCTTGTTTTTGTGAGGTCGTTTAGTGGGGTTGCCTTAGTTGCAAAATTGGGAATAAACCTTCTATAGTACCCATTACCCCAAAGGTCCTTACTTGTTTTTTTGTAACGGCCTTGGCCAATTTTGTATCGCCTCTACTTTGAGTGTTTGGGGTTTGAGTAAACCTCTGCCAATGAATACCCCAGATACTTGGCCTCCTCCAGACCAATAGTGCATTTAGCGGGTTTAGCAGTTAGTCCAGCAGACCGAACTGCGTCGAGCACAGCTTGGACCTTTGGAAGGTGGGATTGCCAATCTTACTATGGATTACCACATCATCCAGATAGGCGGCAGCATAACCGAGCATGTGGTTTTAAAATTTTATCCATCATTTTTTGGAATGTGGCGGGAGCTCCATGTAAGCCAAAAGGCAGCACCTTATACTGAAAGAGGCCGTCTGGGTTTGAGAAGGCTGTCTTTTCTTTTGCCCTTTCTGTGAGGGGAACCTGCCAGTATCCTTTTGTTAGGTCTAGGGTTGTGAGATATCGGCTTTGCCCATTCTCTCTACAAGTTCATCTACCCTGGGAATAGGATAATGATATCAAATTTTGACACCCGCGTTTAGTTTCCGGTAGTCATTACAAAACCTTGTTGTACCATCTGGCTTTGGGACTAACTATAGGGCTGTTCCACCCACTTGGGATTCCTCAATAACGCCTAGTTTTAGCATTTTTTAACCTCTAAACTTATAGCCTCTCTTTTGGCCTCTGGGATTCGGTACGGTTTAGGTTAACTCTGGACCCCCGGTTCAGAGACTAGGTCATGTTCAATTACGCTAGTTCTACCTGGCTGTGTAGAGAAGACTTCTTTGTTTCTCTCACTAAATTCTGAACCTCTCGTTTCTGATGAACGACGGTTTCAGCTATGCTAACCTCTGGGTCAGTTTCTCGATTCTCTGACTGACCTGGGGGTACTAGGGTTAACAAGACTCTCTACTTTCTAGGGCTTAAGTAGGTTATATGGTAAATTTGCTCAGGTTCCTTCTACAGTCCTGGCTGTCTCACCTATATAATTTACTTCTCCCACTCTTTCCAAGACCTCATATGGCCCATGCCACTTAGCAAGGAATTAACTCTCTACGGTGGGAACCAGAACTAGCACCCTATCGCCTGGAAAAAAAAATTCTGACCCTAGCACCCTTATTATATGTATTTCTTCTGTGCTTCTTGAGCTTTTTCCATGTGTTCCCTCACTATAGGTAGGACTGCAGCTATGGGTCCTGCATCTAGGCAACATGCTCTATTACACTTCTGTAAGGGGTGACCTCGTGTTCCCAAGTCCTCTTGGCTATATCCAGTAAGCCCCTTGGGTGTCGGACATACAATAGTTCAAACGGGAGAAGCCTATGGATGATTGGGGATTCCCTAATGGCAAATAACAGGTATGGTAACAAACAATCCCAGTTTTTCCCATCCTTATCGACGCCCGGCATACCATGCTCTTTAAGTTTTTATTGAACCGTTCCACTAACCATCTGTTTGTGGATGATAGACTGAGGTTCTAGATGCTTGATTTTTAGGAGTTTACATAACTCTTTTGTTCTTTGGGACATAAATGGTGTTCCTTGGTCAATAAGATCTCTTTAGGAATTCCGACCCGGGAAAACAGAACATTAACTCTTTTGCTATGTTTTTAGCAGAGGGTGCTACTAGGGGAACTGCCTCCGGATATCGGGTGGCATAATCTAATATTACCATATATGCTGATTATCCCCATAGCACCTCTATTATGGGAAAGGGTACCCAATGGGCTACGGTACGCTTTGAACGGGGCGGTGATCTGACATTCTGGCATGAGAGCAATAATTTTTAATTTCTGCCAGAACCCCAGGCCAATAGAAGCTACGGAGAACCTTTTCTTTTGTCTTTTCCACCCCTAGGTGTCCCCCAATGGGTGACTATGTGCGAGGTGTAATACTACATTACGGAATGTCCGTGGTACCAAATTTGTTTAGTTGTAACTATTTCCTTTTATCAACCCGATATAGTAGTCATTCTCTACCGATAGGGGTAGCAAGTGACCTATCTGGTTGGCCTGGAGTACTATTCTCGTTCCCGTATATTCCCCCTTGCTACTGCTAATGTGGGGTCTTCCACCTGGGCCTTCTAAAACTCCCAGGACTGACCTCTAGGTCAGCGAGGGTCTTATCCTGTTTCTGGGTGTAAGTGCCTGTTCAACATCTTGATTTGGGGTATTCCCTACCAAGGTAGCCATGGGGAGGGAATTTTACAGCACTCCTCCTTTTCCCCTTCTTATTTGGGCTCGTCAACCTCTATTTCTGAAAAAGGGAAAGGATTTGTTTCTTCTCTCTTGTACTCTTTATGGTCGCTATCGAACTCTGGGCGCTATTCTGAGAGGAGGACCACATTTTTAGAAAATGGGAAAGTCGGTCCCTATTAACACATCATGTGCCAGTTTGGGTACATACCCACTTTGAAATCTAAAGAACCAAACTCTGTTTAAAAAAAACATCAACAGAGGAATATTCTGATTATCCCCATGAATACAACAAATTGCCACTCTTTGTGAACTGTTTACCTGTTTCTTCTTCTTAATGGGCAACAGTTATCGGACACTAGTGTGACCATGCTCCCAGAGTCAAGAATGTGCCCGAACCCTCTTATCCATTACCTTTACAAATGCCCACAATGGTTATTCAGGGGTCCTCTGGGCTAGGGCCCATACATTGTGACCACAGCGAATAGGTTCAACGCGTTGCATTGCATGGTTCAGCATTTAGTGGGCAACTTTCGCGGTGTGGCCCATCTCATAACAATTTACACATTTAGGTACATAGTCTGTGTCCCACTTAGAGCCTTTTTTTCGGCTCGCCATGTTGGCTGTTGCCCTTAGTGTGCAGCCATTGTTACTGGTGCTGTGTGAAGGCGGTCTCGCTCTTCAGCCCCCCTAACCCTGGTACCCTTTTACGTCTCTGGAAGAGTCCTGGAACCTTGGGTAGTGGTGGCTCCACGACTATGGGTTGCGGGTGCCTTCTACTGCATTGTACCTTTCTATGAGGGCCACCAGCTCGTCTGCATTGTGGGGGTCCACTCTGACTGACCCAACGGCGTAGGGCAGAGGGAATTTTCCTCAAGAACTGGTCCATGACCACCATTCCACGATGTGGCTTGCTGAGTTGATTTCGGGTTGTAGCCACTTCCGAGCGAGGTGGATGAGGTCATACATCTGGCTTCGGGTGGCTTTATCCACGTGAAGGACCATACGTGGAACTTTGGGCACGAACAGCCGTGGTTACGCCGAGGCGGGTGAGGATCTCGAACTTCAATTTTGCATAGACTTAGCTTCGGCTGGCTCTAGATCAAAGTAAGCCTCTGGATTCACCCGCTTAGGAAGGGTGCGATTAGACTGGCCCACTCACTTCTGGCCATCCCTCTCTCTGGCCGTGCGTTCAAAACGTGAGAAGATAGGGTTTCCACATCATCTGAGGGCCCCATCTTCTGGAGGTAGTGGCTTGCCCTGATCTTTTTCGGACTGGGGCTGCCTCTGCCATGGAAGGTTACTATAGTCCCCCTCAGGATCTCGAGTTCCTGCTGTAAGCCCTGGCGAACCGTTGGTGCTCCTCTCTCAGCAAGCGGTTTGTCTCTTTCTGGTTTGCATTCGCGATTTGCAGAGCTCATTAGTCTCTTGTTGGGCTGCATTAGTTTGTCTGTTTGCATTAGTTCTTGCTGGTGCATAGTCTTTGCTTACAGTGTTCTGGTTTCATTCGCCTGTTGCAGGCTGTCTTAGTCTCTTGCTGGTTAGCATTAGTCTTTTGCTGGCTATTAACAGCTGTTGCTGTTTCATTCGCGTCTTTTGGACAGCGCATTGCGTACCAGCGCACTCACCACGTCTTCCATCTTGTTTGGAGAGAAAAAAAACTTTTTTTTTTTTTTTTTAAGTTCTTTAAAACCCGCAGACCTTTAGTTTCTGCCCGCATTCTCCACCATATGTGACAAACGGCTTACTCCGGGGCTCCGCCGTCAGTCCGGGACTGTTAGAACACGGTCTTTTAGGGTAGGTACGTAAATGATGAGGCGTCACGTGCTGTTCCTTTAAACAGGCTATGCCGGGTTTATTCAGTCCCAGGAGAGTGCCACAGGTGCATACAACAGAATACAGCAAACAAAAAAGCTGCTCACCTGAGCGATAACTTAACTTAGATGTTCCCTGACTCAGGGTTGAAGTGGCTTTTCCACTTCCACCAACAAAATAGTAACTTTGCAGTCTTAGACAGAAAGAACAGAATGATTTAAACCTGTTGGGGAGAGGCTTTTTCCCCTCTCTACTTCAGAGCCAGCCTTCGTCTCCAGGCTCTTGGGGAGAGGGGAGAGAGAAACAGGAAATCAGTCTTACATACCTGATTTCTAATTAGCGATGACAGGTGCAGAAATCAGGCAGCAGACAAACTCTGGTCTTGATCTCTCATCCCTCAGTTCCCCTTGCCAAACTGTGGGATGGAAGTGCATGTATTTAAGGGCTCACTCCCAGGCCAAACAGGATAAACTGTTCAGTATCCTGGAAGCCCTAATATGGAATTTATTACCATCCCCTGGTTTCTTCTGTCACAAGTATATATATATATATATAATATATTATATATATATATATATATATATATCTATATCTATATATATATTATATATAGTCTATATATATATATATATATATATATATCTAATATTGTGGACGAGTCACTAACTCAGTAGCTGAATAGTGAATGGAGAGACCTGTAGCCATTTCACATAGTGTTAATCTCTCAGAACAGAAAGAAGACATCGCAGCCTAATTAAGCAGGGCCTGAGAACTGCAGGTTTAAAAGCAAGAAGATAGCACACACAGAAGATTGTTTTTCCACAGGAAGGTGGAGGAAACTCTCCCGCTGGAAGCCGTTGCTGTTGCGCTGGTCCCCCAGTCCTGCGCAGCTAGGCTCTGGACCAGCTACTAGGAGGACCCCAACCCAGGAGTAAGATCAAGATCACTAGCGAGGCTTGGAACCACAGCCGGCTCCCCGGAACGTGTTTCCCCTGTTTGCTACTGGAAGCGGCAAACACATAAGACTTTATTCTTATACGTATCGTTTTCTCCCTTTGTGTAGCATGTTTTGGCATGACCCGATTAGAATTAGCTGGGCTGTTCCTGTTAGTAAGGGCTCAAGAGTGAGTTAGTGTCCCTAACGGGACTAGACTTTAATTTTCAAGAAAGTAGTTTCTTAAAGGGACAGTGCATCCGTACTTTATTTTGGACGTGGCTAATAACACACTAAGTTGAACACATTTCCCACCGTGTCTAGCGTCTTACTGACATGCCGCGCGGAGGCCGTCCTGCCACAGGTGTGTCAGAATTGGATGCTACGGCCTCTGGGGTCAGTAGTATGATGTTGTGAGACACTGAACAAGCGGAAAAAAAAATTGATTTTTTTGCTGAAGCATGGAGTTACAGCTAGCAACGTTGAGTGGTAATTTGCCCCTTCGGAGTATGAAGGATTGCGGTGTAAAGCTACTGCCTTTTTGCTGAACGAGTAATTTGCAGCTAGCAAGTGCTGTTAGTTAGTTTGCCCTGTCTGGTAAGAAAGAAAGTGAAATGGATTTTGGCATGATGTTGCCTAAGAAGAACACAGAAGGTTCCAAAGATTGTAATCCCATACAAGTTACGGTGTTTGCAAAGTTTGCCTCGTCAAGTGGTGAAAAAACAAACCAAAAAAAAACGGAACGGGGGTTTTAAAATGGCCGCCGTCAATTGTCAGTTTTGCAATGTACTTAACCATACAAAACAGTGTCCCTTCAGGCCATATGATGATTATGATGACGACGCATAGTGGCCCGAGAAGAGAGACTACCCGCAGATGAAAGCTGCAAAGTGTCCAGTGTGTTGTTGCCCAGTACCACTGATGTCTCTGGAACTAATAAACAAAGAGAAAAGAAAAAAAAATATTTGTCAGTCAAGAGGAAGTGACCGAACCACTTGAGCCTGCGATATCAGGTACAACCGGCATCCAGCAAGCCATCGGATATGTTCTGCAGACCGGAGTGATGGGCAGAATTGTCACAGGAACGGTGGCAAAGGAAAAGGAGGAGCAAAGGGAAGCTGAATCCTGATCCAGGAAAAGAGGCCTTAATTTCTTCGCACTCCAAACTGACCCAGCGTGATATGATGTCTTGCAGAAACAATTGAATAGGGAGTCGAGAAGCTACTGCCGAGGTACAGAGGTGTATACTCCCAGCTATACAAGAGTATGCGGCATTAAAGAAAACAGAGCATCTCTTGCGGAGTGAGTTGGAGGAGCTGACGACAAGTTGAATAAGCAACACCGAATTTGCTAACATGGAATCAAGAAACAAGTCTGACTGGAGACTGTTCTATCAGATGTCCCGAGAGATGTGCAAAACTTCATCAAAGTTTAGAACGTTTTCTACCAACAAGCTAGCGCGCCAAAACAGAGCTGGAGCTCTCACGCCTAGGCCACAGTCTAACACAGAGCTGGGTATGTTGAGGAAACCCATGAGAATGCCCTGAGGGTTTAGAGACTGTAAAGAAGAGAATGTAAGTCTGACGCAGAAAAATTCAGACTTGACTGATCAAATCATAAAGTGATAAGAAGCTCCACCAGCAGAAAAGTGGAGAAGCAATTGTCAGGAAAAGCTAGAGTGCAGGAAGCACTGCAGAATGCAGAGAGGATGCAACGTGTCTCCCTGCAGCAGCACACACAGGCAACGCACTTAGGCAGAGCCCGCTGCAAGAGCTACATGCAAGTCTGCAAGCAGCCAAGGAAGAAGCAGCGAGTGCTACAGGAACGGCTGAAGTACCCCATATGTCCCCACAGAACACATGAGGACTGATGGCCCGCTTTGCCACAGAGCATCGCTAGGGCAGAGCTGGGTACTTTGAAGAAAGCCAATGAAACGGTCCTAAGGGATTATAGAGACTGTGAAAATGGAGAAATAAACCTGAAGGAAGAGGTTTTAAACCTTACTGGTCGGTCAGTGATGGACTGAGAAGCTTCACCAAGTGCAGAAAGTGAAGACGCAATTGGCGCAAGAAAAAATGAAGTACAGGCTGCTCGCAGAATGCAGAGAAATGCTGGAAAAGGAATGCCTCGCCCTGGAGCAGCTGAAGATCACGTTTGAGCACCACAAGAGCATCGCTGGAGGCGGAGGCATTAGAAGCCAAGTGACTCTGTGTGGGAGGGAACCATAGAGAAGGTCCAAGACTGAGCAAGAGCTGGAGAAGCAAGATGGCAACTCCATCTCATGAGTCAGTATGACCAAGGAAGAAAGAGCCTGGAACAGAACAACAGCGATACTGGCGACAAAAACTGCAGGGCTCCAACAGATGAGGAAGGAGCTGACGCCCAGCCCGCAAGCACCAGGAGAGAGTGAGGATGGCCCTGAGAGGGGATTGCAGGATCAAATTGAAGAGCATGCAAACGTCATTGCTGAGACCACATCAAGATACGCTCGCCGAGCGGGAAGTTTGGACCGTCCAACAGAGTGTCTTGCCTGTCATTTGGCGCTATGAAACCGAGAGGCTTAACCCGCAAGCTTCTTGGAACCCCACGTCCAATGAATGGCCCGACTGCAGCTGAGCTTGACAGTCCGGGAGGAGTAACTGGCAGTGGCCAGGTCAGAAATGAGCGAAAGAAACAGACTTAAGACTTGCGCGAACCAGCTAGGAGATGTGACAATCGCGACTCGACGCCCAAAGAAGATGAAACTGCACTGAACTGAGTGAAAAAGAAAGATGCAGAAGGACGCTTCTGACCGAGAACGGACCTGAGTCCTGAGCGTGCTGGTGCCGCAAGAGTGGCAGAGAAACAAAAGCGTGACCTGGAAGGATATACTCGAGGCTCTGAAGACTGAGCAGGAGATGCTACGTTTGACTCTAATCTGCCGCACGTGAGGTTCCTCAGCTGAAAAAAAGTTGGAAAGAGGTTTCAACTCCTAATACAGACCCTTGGGGTCACGAAGCAGTCCATTGGAAAAGGGTGGTAAGAATAAGCAAGTAGACGCAACAGGAGCGTGACTGCAATTAACCGTTGCAGTTTTACAATCTAACTTTTCAAAGGCACGGCTGGGAAGACCAAGTGTCTAGTTAGCTAGCACAGTAGAAGCCAGTTTATACTATGGGACCCATGTGTTTCCTTCTGCAAGGAGGCGCCACTGTGACAGAGACAGTCCGAGAATGGGACTAAACAGTGTCCATGTTTGTAAATGATGAAAGGCCTCACAGTTTTGTTCATCACACTCCCACGGAGTAAGTTACAGGGACAAGAAAGACAGGCTCAAGCCTTCGAGTCGCGCCGACTGTAAAAGAGGAAGGCAAACATGGTGCCACTTGGGGTTAAAAAGAAACCCCCACCGCAATTTGAAAGTTTCTGAAATAAAGGCATGTGAAACCCAACACTGAAGGTATACTGAATGGAACAAGTGTCCAAAACCCACTCCGCTAAAGCGGAGTTGCTGTCTTCCACAGGAAAAGGCAAACGTCACTGGCAAGAGTATGCATTAGCTGACACAGTCAAGGCTCTTGGTATACAGGGGAGGAGTCTCTGAACACAAGGAGATAGGAGGTACCAGTCCATAGCGCCCAGATGGCCTGGTAATTACCCCAAAAAGAAAATGCCTAATTGGAAGGCATAAAAATAAAAAAGGGGGAGGGAAGGCCGACGTCAACATTTTCGCCAAAGATGCTGGTGCACTGGGAATGGATTGCACGGGCCCTCCAACATCGACAATGTTTCGATGGGGGAGATGGTAAATAGTACCGAGATCCTAACTCAGTAGGCTGGAATAGTGAATGGAGAGACGCTGTCACCAGTTCCATCAAGTTTAATCTCCTCGACAGAAAAGTCACCCTGTCGCCTACATTAAGCGGAGCCTGAAGACTGCAGGTTTAAAAGATCATGAAGTGACACACACACACAGAGAGCTTGTTTTTACCACAGGAAGGTGGAGGGACTCTCCCTGCTAGGAAGACCGTTGCTGTTGCTCTGGGTCCCCCAGTCCGCGAGGAGCTCTAGCTGCGTGGGACCACGGAACCACCACCCGGATAAGATCAAGATCGCCTGGCGAGCTGGACACAGCCTGCTCCCCGAGACCGTTTCCTGTTTGCTACTGGACGCGCAAGACAGATAGACTTATGTTATATGTACGTTATCCTTTGTGTAGTCATGTTTTGGGGCATGACCAGATGAGCGGCTGTGCCTGTTAGTAAGGGCCTCAAGAAGTGAGTTAGTGTCCTAATGGGACTGCTTTTATTTTCCAAGAAATCGTATTCTTAAAGGGCCAGTGGCACCCGTAACTTGTATTTGGATGTGGCTATAAACGCACTAATAGTTGACATTTCCCACCGTGTCTAGCGTCCTATCTGACCTTGCCGCGATGACCGTCCTGCCACAATATATATATATATATATATATATATATATATAGATATATACTATACTTATATATATATATATACATAAAAAACAAAGGTGGACATCTCAATCCTCAAGTGCTTCAGCAATAGTGGTATAGCGAGCTGACCACCACCCATGGAGCCACTGTGCTGAAGCAGGGATATCCGTGAACAACCTGACCCGTTGGTGCCCTTGAGACATGAGTTTGGCACCTCGTGGTTTAAGAAGATGGTGAAATGTTGTAGTTTTATTTCCATGATGCCCTAATAGGAGTATTCATAACAAACACAACATTTTAGAATAATCGAGTGCCTATACTGTAGTACACGAGAACCCGCGTCCAAGATGGGATATTAAGACCACACAAAGGTCTCCTCCCAGTGTCCCAAAAAAGAAATATTTGCGTAGCTAGGAGCGAATTCTGTGGCCATGGCCCGTTGTCCACAGATTGCAAGTGATAGTTGTCTTCAAATAAGAATAATTGTGAGTGAGAATGAAGTGAATGCTTGGTGATAAAATAAAGTACTTGTGTTTGTCTGGAATGATAAGTCCTGTCAAGACAGATTTAATGGCTTTCAATCCCCCTGGCATGATCGATACAAAGTGTATAGAGTGATGCCACTGTCACATGTGGCCCACATAGATAGTAGATATTCCACATAATAGCTGAGATGGAATGCGATGACTGGACGGGTATACCTAATATGGGATTTGAGCTTGGCTACAGAGGATGAGGAAAATAATCTACATCGACTGGGATAGGCTCGACGTCAAGTCGATCCACCCCAGAGACTATGGGCTGCCAGGGGAATTGAAAGGGACTTGTGAACCTTGGTAAATGAAAAAAATGGGAGGGAGTGCGTGGATGTGTGGAAACAAAAAATTAAATTCGTGTATTTTGAAATGATACCATCACCCGGCAGTTTAAGTGAGGAAGTTCCCTCAACGATAATTGATAACTATCACTGGATCGACTCTAAACAAGGTGTAGGAGGGCCGAGAGTCACCCAGGTGTCTGCGTGCCTCTAGAGATACACAGATAGGTCCGTGGATGACTATGCCCCCGCCCTGTGGGCCCTGTCGCAATGACAATTTCATGGTTAGCTTGAGTTTGTCAATGCGTTTCAGCTCACCCTTAGATAGAGGTTTCTGATTAAATTTGGTAGGGTTTTGTGAACACAATGGCTCAAAGTCACGAAGACCAAATTGTAGAACGTGGCCACAAACCCCCTTTAGACTGGTAAGGGAAGAAGGACTGACCTTGGCTTGAATGGGAGTGTATAATACCAGTTCTTCTCTAAGTCTATTCCACAGACCTGGTGGGATGAAGACAGCTCAAAAATTTTCTATAGAGACTTGTGATCCAGACGTAGAATCCGACTCCTTCAGCAGCGAGGGTCAGTTGCCTCATTCCGATCCTTCCTGCATATTGAAAAACAACGTGGTCGGGTTAGTCAATTTAGTATTAGTCTCCTGGATGGTTGTAAAATACCTATTCAAGTAAATTTTCCTAATAAACTATTTAAATCAATGAAAAGTGAAATGCATAGGACTGTATGGGGCAATGATAGACCCTCTCACAAAGATCTTTCGTAATTGGATATAAAGTAACTGATGACAAATTGAATATACTGCTAGTCTTTTGGTAGTAATAATCTTTTTGTTTTCCTTCTTCTCTGGACAACTCTCCCTGTCTAACTCCTCTGCTCCTTTTTTCCTGACCCGAAGGTCGTTTGGGGCTACTGGTCCCAAAGAGGGTAATGTTTGTCTGGATCTCTCTTTGGTCTCTTCTCCTGTCTTGGAGTTTTTGTCTAAAAAAAAATGAGTAGACCTATGGTGTAGTTTTGGGTTTCTTTGGACCTGGCACCTTTACCATTGTCCGAGGACACCCATCGTACCCACACTCAGGAGTCTCAGATCCCCTAACAATGGTCCATCGGTGGAGAACTTAAACCTCGAGGTCTGAGAACCACCACCTGTATGAGAAACGGGTGGGGCTCTGGAGGGACCTTGAGAAACCCCGATGGGATTGCCTGATAAGAATGGGGTTGTGACGGATGTATCCCTTGGTTGGTAGTTGCCCCTCCCGTGGAACGAGAACCTGAGTTGTAGCACATTCCTGTAGTTATGGGCTTGTGCGTTTCAGAGACCTCACTTTAGTAGTGCATAATCCTCCGTGTCACGGTTAAGTTTTTACTATCTTTTCTATTAATAACTTCTTTTCAAACAGTGGTGAACCTCTTAGTGTTTTTCATCGAATTCTTTAAATTCCTCAGTTGCACAATAAGGTTCAATAAACTTGAATAGTCTCAATCTGACTCCAATTCTTTTACTTTAGTATCTCAAAATCTATTAAAAGTTTAATCAATGAGAGAACACTTGTCTAGTGTTTCATTCCATTCCCTGGTAAAATCTGCACTTAGTTTCAATGGGGGAGTTTTGTCAGCACCTAAACCCTTGGGATAATCTGCGGGTCTACATAATCTGTAAGGAATATGCATCCACCGTGTTAATCTCATCCTTCATTAATGTTTTTCTAATTTAAAAAGTTTACCCTTAATATCAATTTTACTATCAGTTTCCATACAGTCTTCGATAACCGTTGAAGAGATGAGTCCACTCCTTCTGGAGTACCTCTCTTGGCTGATTGCATCATAGTAGATGGCCTCTAGTTATTCCATCTTCTAACAAGAAAAAAAGGCGCTGTGCTGAACAGGGTTAAATGTGAAGGACAAACAAAACAATAAAGCAGCGCCTAGTGAGGGTGTAGTATAAAAAGATATTAATAATAGATTATATGTGTGTTGATATTAAAAAATACTTAACTAAGTGTGCCGATCCAATATATAATCAGGTGAACAGTGCATATCCTATATTAATGTAAAAAAATGTGAATAAGTGATACAAAACACAACTGAATACAATAAATGAATAAATATATGGAAAGGAAAATGTAATAAAGAGGGTTCAAACCAGTCTAAAATGATCTAGATCAATGATGTGAAAAATAAAGGTTGGTTTTTTGGGGGTATCTCCGGCGCTGCTCTCAAGGGGATTAACCAAATTCTACACAGTGGTTTATAGAATCAATCTTCCACATACAAGTGAATTTATAGTGATATATACAAATTTTACATAGGGCCCGCAACACTACTCACAAATATTAATATATAAATAAATTATCTTTAGTAATTTTAATAAAGCTAAGGGCCTTAGTGTATAATATAATTGACATTCATCCACATTTAATTTCAGAATCCATTGTGCCTGTATGTGGGACACTATACAATTATGTTTGTATCACACCACTTCCTCCATTCATGTGTGTTGTTTTTTCCTCGTATGTAGAATTTTAATATTTATGTTTATATACATTTATCATTTCATTATAGGGATTTCAGTTTAAATTGTATTCTTTAAAGTTTACAGGCATAATGCCAATTGGAGAAAAAAATTATTTATTTAAATTCCTCTTTAGGCATGTTCTGGCAATATTAGTTTTTCATATGTTTTTTCATCATTTTCAATTGTTTGCTCTTTTTTTGCCTAATCTAATGTCAACTGGCACTAATCATTTATTTGGAACAATTAGTATTTTATATATTTTTACATCTAGTACTATCTATGGTTAGCTTTAAATCTTGTTATGAAACATAGGTATTGTTTGAAGATTTCAATATTGTTGTATCGTGCCTTTTGATACAGTATGTTATGGTTAATAACTGAGTATTGAATCCACAATAGTAATAGCTTCCCATGTTCCTCAGTGTGTTGACTGATTATATCAGTTTCAATAGCAAAATGTGTTTCTCTCAATGCTACAATATCTTCAAGTGTCATCTGAAGCTAATTTGGCTCTAATTACCTTTACGATCACACTCAGCTGTTTATAGGGTGTATTATGGAACCATTAGGGTATATATATGCGGACGTATTACTCTTCCCCACTACCCTTTGAAAAAGTCACCCGTGTGTGACGAAACGCATCAGGGAGCGTCATCACGTAGACGCACGGACATTACGTCATCACGGAGCGCAGGAGGAAATCTACTCGAGCGCCGGACACCACAGAGACCTGCCAGCAAGGCTGCTTTCCTTTGGGATCTTTGGAACCTGTTTCCCAATTATCCAACTGCCCAGGAAATCTTGCAAACAGTGTGGTTCATCCATTTTTGGGACCGAGGGTCTTCTACAGCACCAATTGCAGTTACCGGATGGTGGTGATTATGATCACAATATGCTTTTAAAACTTGTACCCTTGTGAGTGCATTTATTACCCCCCCTTCCCCTCAATAAATTTACGGTTTTATACTATGGGGCGTGCGCTCTCTCCTCTCTCCTTTCTGTATATATATATATATATATATATATATATATATATATTGTGACAAACGGCTTACTCCGGGGCTCCGCCGCCTGTCCGGGACTGTTAGAACACGGTCTTTTAGGGTAGGTTAAATGACGAGGCGTCACATGCTGTTCCTTTAAACAGGCTATGCCTGGTTTATTCAGTCCCAGGCACTGAGACTGCCACAGTGCATACAATAGAAACACAGCAAAACAAAAAGCTGCTCACCTGAGCGATAACTTAACTTAGATTTTCCCTAACTCAGGGTGGAAGTGGCTTTTCCACTTCCAACAACAAAATAAGTAACTTTGCAGTTTTAGACAAAAAGAACAGAATATTTTAACCTGTTTGGGGAGAGGCTTTTCCCCTCTCTGCTTCCAGCAGCCTTCCTGCCTCCAGGCTCTTGGGGGAGAGGGGAGAGGAAACAGGAAATCTGTCTTAAGTACCTGATTTCCAATAAGCAGGACAGGTGACAGAAATTAGGCAGCAAACAAAGTCTGGTCTGGATCCCTCATCCCTCAGTTCCAGCACTTGCCAAACTGTGGGATGGAGTGCATGTATTATGAGGCTGCCCTGTTCTGCCTAAACAGGACAAAAACTGTTCAGTATCCTGGAAGCCCTATATATTGAATTTATTACCATCCCCTGGTTTCTGTCACATATCCTCCCCAGCTCAGACCCCAAGGGATGAGCGACCATGGATATTACGGAATGCATCCTTGACAACACGTCGGCATTGCCATGTTTGTGCCCTGACCTGTGTTCCACAGAAAATTTAAAGGGTTGTAGGCTTAGGAACCACCTGGTCACTCTAGCATTTTTCTCTCTGTTTTGACACATCCAGGTAAGGGGTGCATGATCTGTGACCAACCGGAATTTTCTCCCCAACAGATAGTATTTGAGTGTCTCTACAGCCCACTTTATTGCGCGACACTCTTTCTCGACTATGGAGTAATTTTTTTTCCTGGGGATTTAGTTTTCTACTTAAATAAAGGATGGAGTGCTCCTCACCTTGAGACTCCTGGGAGAGTACAGCCCCCAGCCCTACCTCAGATGCGTTGGTTTGGACTACGAACTCTTTGGAGAAGTCAGGTGTGACCAACACTGGTTGGGCACAGAGAGCTTCTTTCAGGCTTCTAAAGGCCTGTTCGGTTTCGGGGGACCACTTTACCATTAGCGGTCCTCTTGCTTTTGTGAGGTCGGTTAGTGGGGTTGCCTTAGTTGCAAAATTGGGAATAAACCTTCTATAGTAGTCAATTAACCCCAAAAAGGTCCTTACTTGTTTTTTTGTAACTGGCCTTGGCCAATTTTGTATCGCCTCTACTTTGAGTGTTTGGGGTTTGAGTAAACCTCTGCCAATAGAATACCCCAGATACTTGGCCTCCTCCAGACCAATAGTGCATATAGAGGGGTTAGCAGTTAGTCCAGCAGACCGAACTGCGTCGGGCACAGCTTGGACCTTTGGAAGGTGGGATTGCCAATCTTTACTATGGATTACCACATCATCCAGGTAGGCGGCAGCATACCGAGCATGTGGTTTTAAAATTTTATCCATCATTCTTTGGAATGTGGCGGGAGCTCCATGTAAGCCAAAAGGCAGCACCCTATACTGAAAGAGGCCGTCTGGGGTTGAGAAGGCTGTCTTTTCTTTTGCCCTTTCTGTGAGGGGAACCTGCCAGTACCCTTTTGTTAGGTCTAGGGTTGTGAGATATCGGGCTTTGCCCAGTCTCTCTACAAGTTCATCTACCCTGGGCATAGGATAAGTATCAAATTTTGACACCGCGTTTAGTTTCCGGTAGTCATTACAAAACCTTGTTGTACCATCTGGCTTTGCGACTAAAACAATAGGGCTGTTCCACCCACTTTGGGATTCCTCAATTACGCCTAGTTTTAGCATTTTTTTAACCTCTAAACTTATAGCCTCTCTTTTGGCTTCTGGGATTCGGTACGGTTTAAGGTTAACTCTGACCCCCGGTTCAGAGACTAGGTCATGTTCAATTACGCTAGTTCTACCTGGCTGTGTAGAGAAGACATCTTTGTTTCTTCTCACTAAATTCTGAACCTCTCGTTTCTGATGAACGGACAGGGTTTCAGCTATGCTAACCTCTGGGTCAGTTTCTCGATTCTCTGACTGACCTGGGGGTACTAGGGTTAACAAGACCTCTCTATCTTTCCAGGGCTTAAGTAGGTTTATATGGTAAATTTGCTCAGGTTTCCTCCTACCTGGCTGTCTCACCTTATAATTTACCTCTCCCACTCTTTCCAAGACCTCATATGGCCCATGCCACTTAGCAAGGAATTTACTCTCTACGGTGGAAACCAGAACTAGCACCCTATCACCTGGAAAAAAAATTCTGACCCTTGCATCCTTATTATACGTATTCCTCTGTGCTTCTTGAGCTTTTTCCATGTGTTCCCTCACTATAGGTAGGACTGCAGCTATGCGGTCCTGCATCTGGGCAACATGCTCTATTACACTTCTGTAAGGGGTAACCTCGTGTTCCCAAGTCTCTTTGGCTATATCCAGTAAGCCCCTTGGGTGTCGGCCATACAATAGTTCAAACGGGGAGAAGCCTGTGGATGATTGGGGAACTTCCCTAATGGCAAATAACAGGTATGGTAACAAACAATCCCAGTTTTTCCCATCCTTATCGACCACCCGGCGTAACATGCTCTTTAAGGTTTTATTGAACCGTTCCACTTAACCATCTGTTTGTGGATGATAGACTGAGGTTCTGAGATGCTTGATTTTTAGGAGTTTACATAACTCTTTTGTTACTTGGGACATAAATGGTGTTCCTTGTTCAGATAAGATCTCTTTAGGAATTCCGACCCGGGAAAACAGAACTATTAACTCTTTTGCTATGTTTTTAGCAGAGGTGCTACGTAGGGGAACTGCCTCCGGATATCGGGTGGCATAATCTAATATTACCAATATATGCTGATGTCCCCTAGCGGACTTTATTAGGGGTCCTACTAGATCCATAGCAATCCGGTCAAATGGCACATCTATTATGGGAAGGGGTACCAATGGGCTACGGTACGCTTTGAACGGGGCGGTGATCTGACATTCTGGGCATGAGGAGCAATAATTTATAATTTCTGCCAGAACCCCAGGCCAATAGAAGCTTCGGAGAACCTTTTCTTTTGTCTTTTCCACCCCTAGGTGTCCCCCCAATGGGTGGCTATGTGCGAGGTGTAATACTACATTACGGAATGTCCGTGGTACCAACAATTGTTTAGTTGTAACTGATTTCCTTTTATCAACCCGATATACTAGGTCATTCTCTACCTCGATGTAGGGGTAGGCAAGTGACCTATCTGGTTGGCCAGGAGTACTATTCTGGTCCCGTATATTCCCCCTTGCTACCGCTAATGTGGGGTCTTCCCACTGGGCCTTCTTAAAACTCCCAGGACTGACCTCTTGGTCAGCGAGGGTCTTATCCTGTTCTGGGGTGGTAAGTGCCTGTTCAACATCTTGATTTGGGGTATTCCCTACCAAGGTAGCCATGGGGAAGGGAATTTTACAGCACTCCTACTTTTTCCCCTTCTTATTTGGGCCCTTGTCAACCTCTATTTCTGAAAAAGGAAAAGGATTTGTTTCTTCTGTTACTTCGTTATGGTCTGCTATTGAACTCTGGGCGCTATTCTGAGAGGAGGACCACATTTTTAGAAAATGGGGAAAGTCGGTCCCTATTAACACATCATGTGCCAGTTTGGGTACAATACCCACTTTGAAATCTAAAGAACCAAACTCTGTTTCAAAAAAAACATCAACAGTGGAATATTCATGATTATCCCCATGTATACAACAAATTGCCACTCTTTGTGAACTGTTTACCTGTTTCTTCTTAATGGGCAACAGGTATTCGGACACTAGTGTGACCATGCTCCCAGAGTCAAGAAGTGCCCGAACCCTCTTACCATTAACCTTTACAAATGCCCACAGATGGTTATTCAAGGAGTCCTCTGGGCTAGGGCCCATACATTGGGACCACAGCGAATAAGGTTCAACGCTGTTGCATTGCATGGGTTCAGCATTTAGTGGGCAGACTTTCGCGGTGTGGCCCCTCTCATAACAATTTACACATTTAGGTACGTAGTCTGTGTCCCACTTAGAGCCTTTTTTCGGCTCCCCATGTTGGCTGTTGCCCTTAGTGTGCGAGCCACTGTTGCTGGTGCTGTGTGAAGGCGGTCGTCGCTCTTCAGCCCCCCTTAACCCTGGTACCCTTTTACCGTCTCTGGAAGAGTCCTGGAACCTTGGGTAGTGGGGTTGCTCCACGACTATGGGTTGCGGGTGCTCTTCTGCTGCATTGTACCTTTCTACGGGGGGCCACCAGCTCGTCTGCATTGTGGGGGTCACTCTGACTGACCCAACGGCGTAGGGCAGAGGGAAGTTTCCTCAAGAACTGGTCCATGACCAACCGTTCCACGATGTGGCTTGCTGAGTTGATCTCGGGTTGTAGCCACTTCCGAGCGAGGTGGATGAGGTCATACATCTGGCTTCGGGTGGCTTTATCCATCGTGAAGGACCATGCGTGGAACCTTTGGGCATGAACAGCCGTGGTTACGCCGAGGCGGGCGAGGATCTCGAACTTCAATTTTGCATAGACGTTAGATTCGGCTGGCTCTAGATCAAAGTAAGCCTTCTGGGATTCGCCGCTTAGGAAGGGTGCGATTAGACTGGCCCACTCAGCTTCTGGCCATCCCTCTCTCTGTGCCGTGCGTTCAAACGTGAGAAGATAGGTTTCCACATCATCCGAGGGCCCCATCTTCTGAAGGTAGTGGCTTGCCCTGATCATTTTCGGGACTGGGGCTGCCTCTGCCAGTGGAAGGTTACTGATAGTCCCCCTCAGGATCTCGAGTTCCTGCTGTAAGCCCTGAGCGAACCGTTGTTGCTCCTCTCTCAGCAAGTGGTTTGTCTCTTGCTGGTTTGCATTTGTCTCTTGCTGGTTTGCATTAGTCTTTTGCTGGGCTTCATTCGCGTCTTTCTGGACAGCGACATTGCGTACCAGCGCACTCACCACGTCTTCCATCTTGTTTGGAGAGAGAAAAAAAATTCTCCACCATATGTGACAAAAGGCTTACTCCGGGGCTCCGCCGCCTGTCCGGGACTGTTAGAACACGGTCTTTTAGGGTAGGTTAAATGATGAGGCGTCACGTGCTGTTCCTTTAAACAGGCTATGCTTGGTTTATTCAGTCCCAGGCACTGAGACTGCCACAGTGCATACAATAGAAACACAGCAAAACAAAAAGCTGCTCACCTGAGCGATAACTTAACTTAGATTTTCCCTAACTCAGGGGGGGAAGTGGCTTTTCCACTTCCAAAAACAAAATAAGTAACTTCGCAGTTTTAGACAAAAGAACAGAATGTTTTAACCTGTTTGGGGAGAGGCTTTTCCCCTCTCTGCTTCCAGCAGCCTTCCTGCCTCCAGGCTCTTGGGGGAGAGGGGAGAGGAAACAGGAAATCTGTCTTAAGTACCTGATTTCCAATAAGCAGGACAGGTGACAGAAATTAGGCAGCAAACAAACTCTGGTCTGGATCCCTCATCCCTCAGTTCCAGCACTTGCCAAACTGTGGGATGGAGTGCATGTATTATGAGGCTGCCCTGTTCTGCCTAAACAGGACAAAAACTGTTCAGTATCCTGGAAGCCCTATATATTGAATTTATTACCATCCCCTGGTTTCTGTCACCATATTATCATATATATATATATATAATAGAACTCATATATATAATAGACAATCTATATCTCTCTCTATTAATCTATATCCCCATATCTATCCTATCTCAATATCTCTACTATAAGATATAGCATCAGATATCGGTAATAACATGGCGTGACAGAGTCACTAACTCAGTAGGCTGGAATAGTGAATGGAGAGACGCTGTAGCCAGTTCACAGAGTGTTAATCTCCTCAGACAGAAAGAAGCACACCTGCAGCCTAATTAAGCAGGAGGCCTGAGAGACTGCAGGTTTAAAAGCAAGAAGTGACACACACAGAGAGATTGTTTTTCCACAGGAAGGTGGAGGGAACTCTCCCGGCTAGGAAGCCGTTGCTGTTGCTCTGGTCCCCCAGTCCTGCGAGGAGCTAGGCTGCTGGGACCAGCTGGGACCCCAACCCAGGATAAAGATCAAGATCACTGCGAGGCTGGACACAGCCTGCTCCCCGGAACCGTGTTCCTGTTTGCTACTGGAGCGGCAAAACAGATAAGACTTTATTCTTATACGTATCGTTTTCCTTTGTGTAGCATGTTTTGGGCATGACCAGATTAGCTGGCTGTCCTGTTAGTAAGGGCTCAAGAAGTGAGTTAGTGTCCCTAACGGGACTAGACTTTAATTTTCAAGAAAGTAGTTTCTTAAAGGGACAGTGCATCCGTACTTTATTTTGGACGTGGCTAATAAACCACTATAGTTGAACATTTCCCACCGTGTCTAGCGTCTTACTGACACTGCCGCGAGGCCGTCCTGCCACAGGTGGTGTCAGAAGTGGGATGCTACGCCTCTGGGGGTCAGTAGATGATGTGTTGAGACACTGAACTCAAGCGGAAAAAAAAATGATTTTTTGCTGAAGCATGGAAGTTACAGCTAGCAAGCGTTGAGTGTAAATTTTGCCCCGTCGGGTATGAAAGGATTGCGGTGTAAAGCTACTGCCTTTTGCTGAAGCGAGTGAATTTGCAGCTAGCAAGTGCTGTTAGTTAAGTTTGCCCTGTCTGGTAAGAAAGAAAGTGAAAATGGATTTTGGCATAGATGTTGCCCTAAGAAGAACACAGAAGGTTCAAAGATTGTAAATCCCATACAAGTTACGTGTGTTGTGCAAAGTTTGCCTCGTCAAGTGTGAAAAAACAAACCAAAAAAAAAAACGGGGTTTTAAAATGGCCGCCGTCAAGTGTCAGTTTTGCAATGTACTTAACCATACAAAACAGTGTCCCTTCAGGCCATATGATGATTATGATGACGACGCATATGTGGCCCGGAGAAGAGAGACGTACCCGCAGATGAAAGCTGCAAAAGTGTCCAGTGTGTGTGTGCCCAGTACCACTGATGTCTCTGGAACTAATAAAACAAAGAGAAAGAAGAAAAATAAAAATATTTGTCAAGTCACAGAGGAAGTGACCGAACCACTTGAGCCTGCGATATCAGGACAACAGGCGTCAGCAAGCCATCGAGATGTGCTGCAGACCGGAGTGATGGGCAGAATTGTCACAGGAACGGTGGCAAAGGAAAAGGAGGAGCAAAGGGAAGCTGAATCCTTGATCCAGGGCGTGGTTTAAGAGATGGTGAAAATGATTGTATGTTTTATTTCCATGATGCCCTAATAGGAGTATCATAACACAGTCATTACAGATTGTCAGTTAAAATACTACTCAACTGTTTTGTTGGTATTCTGGATTTCACCTAATAATATACTGATTCTTATTTAGTGACCTAGAGTTTTTCCTCTAGCATCTAGAGCTGTCAGGTAGCACATTTCTACAGAGATACAGGAAAGTTGATGTACATAACACACCAAATAAAAGTATGTATACTGTTGCTGGTTTCAGGCCTTTGATCAGTGGTTTTGAACCTTTTTTG
>WSYH01009388.1:0-26121 GCA_036426205.1 Ascaphus truei | reverse complement strand
AGGGGACAGGAGCAGGGGACAGGAGCAGGGGAAGGGGACACGAGCAGGGGAAGTGGACAGGGGAAGGGGACAGGAGCAGGGGACAGGAGCAGGGGAAGGGGACAGGAGCAGGGGACAGGAGCAGGGAACAGCAGAGCTAACGCGGAGGCGCAGAGGGCAGGAGCAGAGGGTCGCGGTGGGGAGTAGGGAGCCATGTGGGGACCAGAGGCATCGCAGGGAAGGAGCAGAGGGGCCGCAGCATGGAGCGATTGGAGAGTACTTACCCTCCAACAGAGCTCCAGGCAGAAAGAATGGCCGCTCGTTGGGGGCAGGCTCATATTGAGCCTGGCCGCGCGCCCACAAAGCCTGGGAGCACGCGCCAATCAGCTGTCAGGTAGGGGGAGGTTTTTTTTTTTTTTTCAGCGCAAGCAGGGAAAATTTCAGCGCGAAATTTAAAAAAACACGTGTGCTGCTTGGGAGAATATTTACTCGCCCGGAGGTTAATTCCCCTTGCCCCGGGCGTGTAAATGTATAGCATTGTCGAACACTGTATATATATATATACACACAGTGGTTGACAAATCACCAAAAAATCTACTGGCCACACAAAAAAATCTACTCGCCACCTAGTACCAAACGTGTGCTGCTTGGGCCAATATTTACTCGCCCGGGGGTTAAATCCACTCGCCCGGGGCGAGCAAATGTATAGGTTAGTCGAACACTGTATATATATATATATACATATATTTGTGTCCCGTTACTCTGATTGTGACCTCATGTATTATAACAAAAGACAGAGTGGAGGGGTTCTAAGCTCACTCATCCCACATTAGAAATGTAAGTTCTTCTTCTGCACCCGTGAATGACCAGTCTATTAAGACAGTTCTCCCTCCATTAGAACGGTTATGAGAGCTTTTTGTGGGTACAGCAGAGTTAGGACTTGCAACAAAGAATATGGTGCATACCATGGCCTGGTTTTCAGGCTTAAAATGCTTTGGCCAAAGAATTTAACTAAATGACCCTCACGTATGAAAAGAAAAACAGATAAGTATTTAACTATATAATTTGTCATATTGGATGTAGCACTTTTTGTAGGCTTTTTGTCTTTTTTGTTATTATTATCAAGGTAGAAAACAAAGTTTGCTTTGACGCACTGCACCTTTTTTGATTGAGGCTGCGTCCATGTAAGACATTTGCTAGACAGATGTAGAAAGAAATCTGAATTGAGTGTTTAATGGAGACGCACAGTTCAATACTGTACATCTCATTATAATCTGTGAAAAAAGGATATTTGGACGTTTTAGGGTTTCCCATTTATTTCTTATAAAGAATTGAGCATAAATGTGTACTTTTAAACCTAAAGCCTATTTATTTATATTTAGACAGATATGGATTTTCTCTCTCTCCCATATACTATATGTTCACTCTCATAGACCACATTGATATTCCAATTCGAAATGTGCATTTGGATTGTCTCTCATACATGCATAAACAGTATGTTGGAAGATGTTATAATCCCTGAAACTCATTCCTATGTCAGTTTACCTCATCTCACTAATTATATGCAAATGATTTGGGTATATAAAGTCCAGATCGCGGTGCAAACGCCACCCCTGAAGAAGCAAAGTTTTTAGCGAAACGCGTTGGGTTGTCCTGACTGAGCCTTCGTACTACAGCACCTCTGACATCACACGCGTCATACCCGGAAGTACCGACGGAGTGTGGAGCTCGACAGAGTTTGGCGGTGCGGGAGGAGTCCAGCGACGGAGTGCAGTCCAGGGTGAGAGCCTGGCCAGAACAGCGCGCCTACGGAAGAGGAGATTTCAAGACTGGGGGGAGTGATCGGCCCCTTAGGAGGGATATCTTTAACCACAACTGTGGATACACTACCAAGCTCTGACAGTGTGCTGGAAACCATTGTATTCAATTGCTTATACATCATGAAACGTTTGTTAGTTGGAAGTATCATTTTTATTACTGTTATATTAAAAGCGTTATTATGCCATATTTTTCTTCTGCACTTTTTTACTAAGATGCAGTTTTCCATCATTTGAGGACTGCAAGAGGATAGACTTCATTCTTTCACCATCCCAGAGATGATAATTCCCAAGTGTTTTTAATTGTAACGGTGTTTCCCCCACCCGGTCACAGATAGGGGCCATTACAGGGTGGATGGTGCATATACCTGCTGGCAACAGGAGGGCTGAGTCGTCCGCGATGACTTGGGGACACAGGAACAGGCTTCTGGGGTTCATACCCCACATAATACTTAGCAGTGCAGCGCCTCCATCTGCTGTAGGCTCCTGGAGATGATCTTCCATGGTAGAACTGCACCTCTCCCCCAAATTAGATCACACACCAGGCCGGAGGTATATTGCAAACAGTAACAGTATATTACTACACTTCTGCAGTAACACGTACTCAGCAGTCTTCTGCCGGATACAGTCAGTCAGTACTCACTGAAGATGGTCCCTGGACCGCCACTACAGGCCAAGGGCACCCGCAGCCGTCCTAGCCCTTCCCCACATCCCTAGCGGAGGCAGAGGTATTGGTCCACACTCACTCCTCCCCGCAGGGAAGAGCACATGGGTAGGCCCCAATCTCAGGCTCACAGTCTTGTGACCTTCCTTCCTCAGAGGGAAAGAACAACCTCCAAATTTAGGGCGGTCCTGCCCTTAAGTACAGCCAGAAGGCGGGCACCTCGTTGTCCCAGCTACAACAAGATGTACCACCCCCAGCTGTCACTTAAGTGCAGTACCAAAGGTGAGGGGGAACACTCCATACCAACTACTGGCAACCTGATAGTACCATGGTTTACTGCCAGCCCTAGGGCAGAATACTAGTCAGGGGTGGCCTGGCTACATAATTATACAATTCACCATCATCATATCCATATTAAGTGCATTTGTTTATTTTTCTCTTCTCTTCTTTTCCAAGATTGTATAGCTCATGTGCCCTAGAAAGTCCAAATATCCTTTTTTCACAGTTGTCTTTGAGGGTCTTGGAAATCCCTCTTTATTTGGACTTTGGCTGCAGGACTACTATATCATTCTGTGAATTTAAAGGTTGTCAGATATTTATCTGTATATCAATATATTTGTCATTTACTGTTTATCCATCTGAATTATTGTGTATCCATACCTGAGGGGAGTTTAGCGCTTTTTTCTGTTTTTCCATATCCCTCGTTATAATCTGTGCATCATGGAAATGCTCCTTAAGTCCTCGATTACACCAAGAGCTGCAGGGCGGCAGCGCTATCCTGTGACATCACCCTGTGCTGCCGCCGAGGGGCATCTTGATTGGGCCGGGGAGACGGGAGAGAAGAGAAGCAGAGGAGGTTTGGAGGCGGGGCGGAGGCGTGGCCATGAGCGGTTCGCCCTCATTGGCTGAACCGCTCACGTGACGTTACCGTCACCTGCCGATAACAAACTCCTCTGTCTCTTCACCAGACATCCACCCTGCTGCTCCAGTCTGCGTGCACACCCCTGTAGGTATGTTTGCTTTAATTGGATTGATGTATTTTGAGTCGCACGGCGCCCGCCGCGCTATGCGACGCCGGCAGCGGATTTCGATATAGTCACGGCCTAACTCCTCATATTGACACTCACCCCCAAGTCAATGCACTCACTGCATGGACTGCAACAACAGAAATAGCACCAGATTTATCAAACAAAATATTCTTCTTGTTTTGAATGAGATTCTTTTTACATTTGATTTTACAAAAATGGCGCCCCCTTTATTTTTTTTACATCCAGGACACTTTTATGAACAGCTACCATGAATCTGAATGTTTTAAGGGCTACTCACCCCTTCATCAAGCTTGCTGACCTGGTCATGATATGTTCATGAACCTCTGATTCCATCCTGCCTATTCTTCAGGGTGATGCTTCGTAAGCACAGCAGTAATTTCCATTTACTTTCCACATAGATATAGGATAAAGTATCTGTCTAAATTTAGCATAGGTTGAACTTGATGGACCTATGTCTTTTTTCAACCTCATCTACTATGTAACTATGTAACATGATGGGCGATAGGGTATCACATGCAGCTAATGGTGCAGCAACTTGATACAAACTGTGTTGCTGACAATGTATTCACTGCTGTCTTACAAAGGTTTCCTCTCTACATAATATACAAAATGTGGATGGTTAGTTATGAATGATCACCTGGCAGGTTAGTCATTTATGGTAGCTATATAGTTTAGGCAAAAATGTGGCTAGCATATTTATTTTATTTGTAGCCCTCTCTGGATTTCCCCCGGTTCCCGGTCCCCTCGCTTACCTCGTTACAGCGGCGGCTGGAGAGGTGAGCTGGCCACCGGAAGATTTGCTGCGCACCCAGCTAGTGGGGGGCGCCATATTGAATTACGTACGCTTGCACAGAACGATTCCATGCGCGGTGGCCATTGGAGCGCTTTGCGCATGCGCAGAAGGGAACACTGCGCCGGCCATTACCCATAGAGTTCCGCGAGGGAACTACAACCCCCATGATGCCTAGGGGCATTGCACCACCTGATCTGCGGCAGCCAATAGGGCTGCAGTTTCCCCTGCAGAGAGAGATTGATACATTTGGTGTGTCTGGGAACACGCCAGTCGGAAGAGGGACCTCTGAGGAGCAGGTAGTGTCCAGGGAGCAGTGCTTCCCTGGACTAGACCAGATCTTCCCCCTTGTGCCCCAGCTAGGCCCCGACTCACTTTAGCTTGTGGCTGCTATAGGGAAAGCCCATAGTCAGGGACCTTTCCCCAGTAGCGGCACATAGTCAGGTACAGCACCGGTGAGATGTCATGCGGTGCCTGCGGCCTGTGGTCAGGGACCAGACCAGTGATGCGGTAAAGACGGTAAGGTGATATTATCCACGCCGGAATTCACCCCCATGTGGAGGCGGGCGCCATCGCGGGCAACAAGGTTGGAGCAGACGGATCCTCCTTGTTATTCTGCAATACCCGGGTGCTGAAGCCATGGGCAGGTACCTAACCAAGTGCACTAACACTCCACGGGATAGCGCTATCTCCAACACTTTGGTGGGCCTTGATATTGGGAACGGACAACAGGGAATTGGTGCCTGGCACCCAATGTACTCTGGGGACACTCACTGTTGGTTTCAGGTTGGGGCCTATATTACTGTGTGGTACAGGGTACCATTATTATTGTGTTCGGTAAAGGTTGTTAGCATATATTTGTGTGCATGCATCATTAGTATTGTTTCTGTAAGAGGATTATCCCACCCCGTTGGGATCCCTTGCAGGTGGAGGCGCTGTCACCAGACGAATCAGGTACACCCCAGGCTCCCGGCGGCAGAGGTTCAGGCCTTCTATGAGCCACAGGAAATGCACCAAACACATCTTCCACAGGGGGTGTGCTACATATTTTAGTTATAAAATGTTTTACCAGGAAGTAATACATTGAGAGTTACCTCTCGTTTTCAAGTATGTCGGGGGCATCGAGTTATAATGACAAATACATGGTTACAAATACAGTACATAGTTACATTAAGTGAAAAGGGTTATACAATATGTACAAGACATTGCATGCACTGTACAATTACATACCCTATATTTAACTCCCCCACCCCCTAAATATCTCATTCCCTAATGGTTTTTGCTCTTCTGTTAGAAGCAGAACCTGGATGGGAATCTGCAGCCTCGCTGATAGTGTCATTAAGGATTTCACATGTCTTATTTGGCTGGGAGAAGGAGCGTCTCAGTGAGTAAAGACACTGACCCTGGCACTGAGTGTGAAGCAGGGGAGCCTGATTCAATTCCTGGTGTCGGCTCCTTGTGACCTTGGGCAAGACACTTTATCTCCCTGTGCCTCAGGCACCAAAAACATAGTTTGTAAGCTGTACAGGGCTGGGACTGTGTCTGCAAAATGTCTCTGTAAAGTGCCACATAAAACTAGCAGCGCTATACAAGAACATGCTATTATTATTAATATTATTATTATTATTACTTCATGATCTTCCAGGAGAACGGAAAGCTACTGTACCGCAGTCATTTCATATTTCACTTTTGACGAGCATCATTGTACAGTATTTGGGAACATTTTGAGAGCTGAATAACATTTGGAGACTCAAAGCTAATGAACAGGTGAGCCAGCAGGACTAGACCAGACCACAAAACAGCACTTGATTTATCAAAAAAAGGGAATCCCATTGGAAACAACTGTTGTATTTGTTTGCACTTAATTGGCTGAACTGCCACCCTTTTTGCACACATTACATTTGCTTTGTGCTTTTCATCCTGGTCACACGCCTTATTCACATTGTCCATTTGCATGTAGTTGCCAAGAATCCTTGTCTTCAGTATAATCAAGAGTTGTTGTGGTTAAAACATTGCAGTTCTGTGATTGTACAGTATGTATGTAACTACTCCCAGCTCCAAAAATAGCAATGTGGAGACTCTAAGAAATTATCTGAGAGACCCAAAAATAAAGAATATATTAAATATATAGAAAGTCCAGAAATGGTTCTAAATCCTCAGCAATTCAGGTAAGAAATCATGGGCAAATAACATCGCTTGAAGTATAACGTGAGGGACTAAACTGGAAGGGAAATATGGACCCTAAAGGAGAATAGCTAGAGAAACTGGAGCCAGCCTTAAACCGTGCCCTTAGTAACTCATATAGCATAAGTATCTCGGTCCTAACTTCTGCATCCCTTGGTTTGCAGAGGTATTAGAGTAAATACCCGAGTCCTTGTTGATAGAATCTTTGAGATCCCGCGTGCTGAAGCTGTGGCAATAACCGAAGCCTCGACCGTCCGGGAAAGCTCCAGGCTATTCACGTGGAGGTGCCCGTCTCCTCCCGGTGTTCTCCCGTGATGCGTAGCGAATTGTCGGCACCTGCGCTGCGGAAGTGCGTCACTCCAATCGTGGGGCAGTAGAGTTCAAAAAATTGGTGGAACAGCAGGAACCCAAAAAAGCACCGATCAACTCACCAGGGATAGCAAAAATAAAAAAAAGTTTATTAAATCACATTGTAAAAAACAAAAAACAAACTAACATAAAAAATGAAACCTCCTACGCGTTTCAGGCTCTCCAGCCCTTTCTCAAGGAGTGTAATAGGGGTCTGATGGAATGATGTATATATAGCCCCTCCTCTGAACTCTCAAACACCGGAAATATGTTCTGTGATCGGCCTGCAACCCCCACCAGCTTCCCGATGAGAGGTCAGCAACCAAGTGAAAGCCAATGGGTTTAAAGATATGAAACAGCTGCCTCTCTGTGGGCTTTCTGTATTGCACTTATCTCATGGGAAACATCCTCAAAAGGATCAGGAATATACGTCCTGTCGGCACAGTACAGATAGGAAGCTAACAATTGACTGGCTCAGTGTAAGTTTGCCTTTTCCCCTCATAGGGGTAGAACTTCAGAAGTCTGTTAAATTGTTTGCGTAACGTTATCGCCATTTTACGTATTGGTATCCGTAACGCGGATTCCCACAGAGGATTTGTGTTAGGTTACTCTCGTACCCAACAAAAATTATCGTATCGATAAATTTTAACGGAGGTTTTGCTTACTCATCTGTAAATCACATGGTAATGCGCAGTTTCCCTAACAGCGCAGAGCCTCAGACCTCCGTTCATGTGAGAGCATGGGAATAACGCGATGATATTTAGCACCTTCCAAAAGCTGATTATCATGGAGTTTTTTTCTGGGAAGAGGACTTCATTACAAAAAGTTACACGTATCATACAAAGATAGTGCAGCTGATAAGTATTAGAATAATGACATAAACCCTACGCGTTTCATCAGAATGGGTATTGACTTCATCAGGGGTGACACCCCTGATAAAGTCAGTATCCCTTCTGACTAAACATGTAGGGTTTATGTCCTTATTCTAATAGCAGTTGTACTAAGGACTTTCATGCAACAAGCACTGAGGGACGGAAAAATTCTCTGTGAAATATAGGAGTGTGGTGGTTCATTTATTTAACAAACACAGAGAACCCCAGCAAGCTCTTTTTGGGAACCCCTGAGCCCCCACAAAATATATATGTATATAAGTGTCAAAAAGGAGAGCTATTGAGCGTGGCAAATATATACAACAAGTGACAGAGAAGCCCAATGCTGCATCCAATATGCCAAAAATACACAGTAAAATACTTATATATGCTCTTGAAAAAGGGTCATTTAATTTAACCCTTCGGCCAAAGCATTGTAAGCCTGTGAGCCACGACAAGACAGACCCTGCTCACAGGTCCTAACAATACCAGATAAAATAATAATATACCTCTATTAGGATTCATTTTACTGGATATAGAACCAATGTTGGTCTTTCTCCCTCCTAATAGAGGTAAATGAGAATTTTAATCCTCATAGAGGTATATTAGTATTTTATCTGGTAGTGTTAGGACCTGTGAGCAGGGTCTGTCTTGTCGTGGCTTTTTCCCCTCTTTCAAGTGATAAAGAATTTAAAGACTTTGAAGGCTGCAATCTCCTGATTGGAAGTCCAGAAATATCTAAATGATCTAAAACGAATATAGAGTTTGTGTTAGCTTTAATGAAATATCTTAAGTCCTTATGTCTAGAATATGTGTTTAATACCAAGAAAGTACTGTTTTTTTAAAGATATATATGAACATTGTTTCTTTCTGTTTCAAAGTCTTGATATAATACCATAAAAATTATAAAAATATTTGAAAAAAAAAAAAAGTGTGAAAATTGTAAATGTCTCAATATTATAACAAGATTAGCTTTTGGTAGCACACATGAGAAATGCATCTTTATCACATGTTTATAACGCGCTTTAAAGTTTGACCAATGCGCATGTGCAGTGTATTGGAGAACGCGTCTCTGAGACATGAACATCCCCGATAATAGCGCACTTACTTTTACAAACGGACGTCATTTTTGCATCTCATTAGCATAGAGGATACCCGTTAAAATGAGGAAAAATAACATCCGTTCCCAATGTCTCTAACGTGCGTTATTAGTGCAAAAATGACGGACGTCTGTGGAACTACCTTATAGTCCCCTATATGACGGGATAGTGGAGTCATCCAGTTCAAAGACATAAACGGAGTCCCTTATTTTTGGGATGTCTCAATGTCAAATAGTTTGACAGTTTTCCTTGTCAACGCGTGGCTGATTATATACGGCCACCATCATGGTTTTTTCCCCGCAGAAAACTGCTTAATAAATCTTCGGTTTTTGAGCACTACAACTTATACATTTTTGCCCCCTCCATTATTAGTTAGGGACAAGCCCCTCTAGACCTTAAGAAAAGTAGCATGAATTTTATAGTAAATTCTGGATATAAATGAGCAGTAGTATCAAATGTAATGTAAAAAAAAGAGTTTGTAACATAGCCTGCCAGCAGTTACTTCTTTTTCTGGGCCTTTCCTCTGTCAGTCCTGTTAATGCAGGCAGTGGAAAGGTTACTTCTTTCTTTAGGCCTGTGTGTGTGTTAGTCTTGAATGATGTCATCAGTATTCAGGGGCAGGCCTAGCAACTTCTGAGGATGTCAATCTGAGGGGTGGGTATTGGTTGGAACGCCCCCAGGTGTGTGTGTGAGCCAATCTGTATCCGGCTCTGGCTTGCTATGAGTTAGAGACACTCACCCAAGATATACTAATTGTGACATCCTCCTAAATTAGTCAGTTGAGTTCTGGAAGGATTGAAGTGAGCAGATAGAGAGAGAACAGTCTCTCCCTCCCACCCATGAGGGGCTGGGAGGGAGGGGAATTATGCTGTCTAGGCAGAGTTCTAAGTTTGAGAACATGGAGAGAAATAGGCAGATGAGGATGAGAAACCTGTGAACCCTGCTATTCTCTGTACTGGAGCTGCCTGTCAATTAAGAACAGAAAATATATGCTGTGTGTGTTCCTGCCTCTAAGAATGAAGGAGTGTCAGTAGGGGTCCATCCCCTAAATATCTACAGGGGATCCTTGCTGGCTGGAGGCACTGCACCAGAGAGATCAAGGAAACCTGTCCTTCCTGTCCTGTTTTCTCCCCCACACAATACGCGGAGCGCTCATCCCTCCTGTTACCTGCAGGTCAAGAAACAGCACCAGAGTAGCTAAAAAGAGCATACCGCCCCCAATCTCACTTAGGGGGGACGGGGGGGGGGGGAAAGGGCTACAAGTATTTGAAAAAAAACAAACTATTATTGCTCAGTGCTTTCAGGTTATTACAGGCTCAGTATGTGTTATGTAGGTGAGGGTTCTCCTGTAAATGTTAGTAGGACATGAACAGGCATAGTATACTGTAAATAGGCCTAACAGATTAAAACTCCAAGCAAACCTTGACACTATTGCACTGAGTTCAGCCATCTGGGGCTAAAGTTCTTTCCAACAAAATATCAAATGAGGCAAAAATAATCAATTAAGGGCTGCAAATTTGATAATTACAACTGCAGACCAAAAAATGTAAGCGATAATGTGCAGCCAGGATATAAAACAAATAGGAATGACTTATTTTTACTAATGTCCTCCAAGGGAAAGCAAATGCCAAATAACATGTACAATCACCTTAACAGGTGCAATGCAAAAACAACACATATGAGACATGAATATGGGAAAGTAATAATGTACCCGTCTTTAAAGCAGCAGTGTAAAGCAATAATGAACATGACCACACACTCCCGTGCTGTCTAAAGACTCTTCTAATGGAGGAAAAGAGAATGAAACTCACCAGGGACCATGTTTACTAAGCGAGGCTATGGCGTAAGACACGGTATGGTGGTTTGAGTGACTGAGCTGGAAGGTGTCCTCCAGCACTGGGAGGTGATCCGTGGCATAGCGCTGCGTATTAAATATACCCCAGAGCATAGGTGTTGGCTGACACAATCACTTCCTCAATGGGAACTTCTGCTAAAAAAACAGGATCACCTTCTGAAAGCGCCTGGAGCCGCCATCTCCCCTTGAAAATCAGAAATCTAACTCAGGGGGGCTCAAATCCAGTCCTCAAGCCTCTCCCACCCAACAGGTCAGGTTTTCTGGATATTCCATCTTTAGAACAGGTGGCTCAATCAGAGGCTCAGCACCACCTGTGCTGAAGCAGGGACTTATTGAGCCACCTGTGCTGAAGCTGGGATATCCTGAAAACCTGTTGGGGTTGGGGCCAGGGGAGAGTGGGGGGCTTGAGGACTGGAGTTGAGCACCCCTGATCTAACTTACAAGTGGATCAGAAAAGATAGGTACTGCATAGCAACAGTGCAAATACACTTATCTATGTGTGCTACGGACACCACAAATGGGATTGTAAGTGTGCACTGCCATTATGCCACCGAGACAAATAGCAAAGGTACAGAGCTGGGCTCTGGAAAGCAGACTTTGAAAAACAAATGAACAGTAAAGCAGCCGCCCCAAGGAACACACGCCACTGATGAAGACTTCTTCCAACTGACTTGTCTTCATTCATCTTTGTTCATGAGAAACAAGGGACGGCAATGGGGGCCAATATGGCCCCACTTATGCTAATACTTTTATAGCAGCCATTGGAAAACAAGACCTTTCCAAGGATTCGTCTTGAAGTGGTGTAGATATGTGGATGACATCTTTATAGTGTGGTCTTGGAGTAAGGATGATTTAGTAGAAGCTATGACATTAGCCAATAAAGAACATGACAGCATTAAATACGCCATGGAATATACTCTAGATTGCATGAATCATCTTGTTGTCACCGTGAAGAAAACTCCGGAAAGATTACAGACAGATATATTTAAAAAAAAAAAAAAAACTACAGACAAAAATAATATGCTGCTGTCTTCTAGTTTCCATCCAACTGGGACTAAAAGAGGTCTCTCCAGAAGTCAGGTGATGGAGGTGAGAGGATAGTTTCAGATGAAACACTGTTTGATCTTAGGGTCAATAAGATGGTTAATACATTTGTGATATGAGAGTATATTAAAAATTATTTATTTGAACAAGGCGATAAGGCGAATACTCGGAAGCGTGATACTACAAATTAAACGATTATAAAAAAAATACAGCAAAAAGATACCTTTTGTCCCTTTGACCTTTGACAGTGGGTCTGCTGAGGTGAGAATGTTAATACTGTATTAAGAATCAGGTCAAGAGGGGTAAAAACGTGGGCAATTTAATTGTGAGAGCTGATATCAAAAGTCACCCCGTTACCCTGAATGAGAGGACTTTAAAACATAACAGTACTTTTCCATCTATGCAATGCGGCAATTGTAATAGGATCATCAGTCATCCACCCTAGAAAAGGGCTGAAAGTTCCTCCCAAACACTTTTTACCGTGTGATAGTAAATCAGTAATATACTTACTCAAATGCCCGTGTGGCTTGTGTTATGTGGGACAGACCAAAAATGGCATTAAAAATATATATTTTTAGCATGAAAGTAACAACCACCACAATGTTCCCAATAATAGAAAATCAGAGGCCGCAGTGGGAAAATATTATTTATTATGCCAAACACAACGTGGCTCAACTAAAAGGGCAGGTCAAGAAAGAGGAGGGGATAGGGTGGATTTGTTACTCCGAAGGGACTGTATGGGGTACTCAGAGTAGAAACTATGCACCCACTGGAGTTGAATGAGAACAAACATTATAGATGTTTCCTTGATTGACCCATGCGTTTTTATAATTACAGCTTGGGGACTTGATTCTGAAGTAAGGAAATTTTATATAAACTGGCAGTGAAGCCTCTTACTGTGCCGACAGTCTACGATTTATTGGCCGAGTAATTGATAGTGTAATATTATGACCTCATATTCCTTACTACAATGCTGTATATCTCTTCCCCAGTAATGTTTTTATTTATCTGTTGGTGGCAGACGTGATTCTCCGGAACGGTGAAGCAAGTAACGTCCACATTGTGTCAATCGCATAAGGTGACCTTTTAATATATGTTATTCTAAGGCCGAGTTCAGGGTGCCAGAGACAGGAGTTGGAGGGCGCGCGCTCGCGTGTGCGCGCGTCAGTCTGCTGGGCGATGTGTGCACATCATCCCCAGTAGACCTTTTCAAGCTTTCAGGAGGCGGGGCGACAGACAGCAGCTTAGGGATCGGTGTTGCTGTGTTGAAATCACTCAAGAATGATTTCATTGGCTGCCGAAGTACCAGTGACGCTGCTGCAGCTTCAAAAAACAACTTGGGTTGTTTATTGAAACTGTAGCCAGAGTCAACTCCATACTTCGGCGACAAGGCAGCTGCTACCCTGACAACTGCTATTCAGTTTAAACAATTTGTATCTAACGTCCGCCCGCACATAAGCACGCCCCCCCTCCGAAGCCGGCACCCTGAACGAGGCCTAAGAGTATTGTTCCAATGTTCTCAATCCGTTTGTGTATTCCTGTGCAATATTATCCATGAACACGGATGGATTTGTTTTAAAAGTGAAGTCCCTTATTTCCGGTGTCTCTTGCAGCTTTATAACACAGTGGGATCATTACCGCTTTTGTTTAGATGCAGGAAGTATATGGGTGGCGATGACATCAGTATATGCTAATGTTTAGGGTGTACCTTTGCATGCCCGTAACCCATGTTTAACTACTGTGTTCATTACCCAGAACCAGAAATAGCTATACAAGGGGGGTAAGGGGGAGGGAATAGTGAGAGAGAGAGAGAGAGGGGGAGGGAGTGAAAGAGAAGGGGGAGGGAGAGGGAGACAAAGCACGAGGAGCACACCTTAGTTAAAGGAGAGATAAGCTAATAGAAGTATTAGTGTAACCCATATCCCCCCCCCCCAATCGCAGATAGGGTGCATATGAGGAGAATCTATATGTATTACCGGTGTGATGCTTTACCTGTTAGGCTCACAAGAGGCCTGAGCCTCCGCCAGTGAGAGCCTGGGGTGTATCCTCTGGAACAATACTATATGGTGCAGCGCCTCCACCTGCAATGGCTCCCAGCAGAGCGGGAGTTGTTCCTCGCAGGACACATACAAATGAACACATACACTAGATGTAAAATAGCAACGGTCTTTACTATATGCAGAATATAACATAACACATACATCAGCAATACACAACAGTATATAAGCCACCCTCTACCACTAGCTGGCAGCTATAACCTTGCCCCTAACTGGGCTATAACCTTCTTAGCCCCTAACTGGGCTATACCCTTACACCCCCTTCCCAACCCCGTGTCCAGAGAGTCCAAGCATACCCAAGTGTGTGAACAGGCCTGTCACATGTGAGGAGCAAGGTAAAGTTGGTGCACATGTGGAAGGCTGTAAATACCTGCCCAGGTGTCCCTGCACCTTGGTGTCTTCGCAAAGGGTCTACCGGCGCCGCTTGGTCCAGCGCTGATCTGTACCTCCGCATTGGATGGGGTTCAGCAGGACGTCCCACCGTAAGGACAGTCTCTGGATCAGCAACACAGCATACAGGAACATGCAGCAGACTCTATCACTGGGTCCCTGCACTAAGGAACTGCAGAGGGTCTCTCTCTCTCCCTGCACTAAGGAACTACAGCAGGCACTGTAACTCTGTCCCTGCCTATCACACAGCGAAGGCACAGGGTCCTTACCTAAGGGCCTGTCCCTATGAACACCCACCCTCACTAGTGGGGAGTCAGAGCCTCAACTCTAGCCCGGGGTACTTCTGGCCTAGGGCAGAAGCTCGCAGCTCTCTGTTCCCCTTCCTTCCCCCACTGTCTCCTCTGTCTCACTAACTTCCTCACTGCAGCACACAACAATGTATCTTTCCTCTCAGGGAAAGCTGTAAGCCCTATTGGCTCCCTGGTGTCAGGTGGCCTGTCTGCTTCTAAGCATTCTGGGGGCTGTAGTCCTCCATGGCCCTCTTTCCTAAATGGCCGCCGCGTCGCCACTGCTCATGTGCGAACCTCCGCAACACAACCAAGATGGCGGCGCCCTGCCTTCGATGCCGCCGGGAGTCCCCGCAGCAGCAAGGGTAAGGGGGACCAGGGGGGACCCTGCTACACTAGTATGCTATGACTACCCATCAGCTGGTTCTACTCACACTGCTAGAGCTGCTGCGGCCTTGGCCTGACACCAGTACACCTTCCTCACAAAGTGCCTTAGGCTTATCAAGGCTTGTCCTTTTTCAGCACAGAGGACTCTCCAAATTTTATTTGGAGGGAGGTTTGAGGGGATATATATATATATATAGTGCTTGGAACTCTACTAAACTAGATCTTTGTCTCTCTCATATTTCACGGTCCGGGCGAAGTGAATTTGATGGCGGATTTCACAAAATCTAGGTGGGAATGGATCTGATGGCGGATTAGGATGTATCTGCCCAAATGTTTTAGCGCCCAATCTTTCTTTTGATTTCCATGTGCGGGTAAGATTTGGGTAAAAACACAGTGGAGACTCCTCGGATTGGACTTTGACAGTTTTGCCCATCTCTTTTCACAAGAACACCTGACAAAGGGAGGCTTAGCCACCCCGCACCCCGAAACATACGTCGTGTTCACCACGTTTCTGACAGTTGTTGAATAAAGACGCATACATTGGAAGAAATCCTCAGTGACGTGTGTTCCTGGTTCAGCTGCTATATTCTTTTCTTTGTATGTACCACAAAGAGGTGTTACACGGGAACACCCAGACGGGCAGACCAGCATGGATTACCAGATATCATAACCATGGATACAACCGTATAAATAAGGCATCCTGCGAGTGTGCTAAAGGTGATATGTATTACAATACACTTGAAAAACCCACCTCGGAGTTGCCAGCTATTAAGGACGCTGGAGTGAATTTTGAGTGGTTTCCTGTTCCATGAACCCATTTCTGTGAAGTTGTTCACAGGCACCAGTCAAAACCAGAAAGCCAGAGCAGGTGAAGCACTCTGGGTTGGAAATGTTCTATGGCGCTGATCCACAGAGTTCCATCAAATAAGGACGAATAACATGACTTTAACTAAACAGGTAACGGACGTGAGTTTAATGAGTATCCACAAAGCTAATGATATATACCGTAAAAACGTACCCGTACGGCATATATATCGCTACGATACAACTTTGGTAAAATTAATTTTCCTTACTACAATGCTGTATATCTCTTCCCCAGTAATGTTTCTATTTATCTGTTGGTGGCAGACGTGATTCTCCTGAACGGTGAAGCAAGTAACGTCCCCATTGTGTCAATCTCATAAGATGATGTTTTAATATATGTTACTCTAAGAGTATTGTTCCAATGTTCGCTATCCGTTTGTGTATTCCTGTGCAATATTATCCATCAACACTAATGGATTAGTTTTTTTCACAATACATAGGGACGTTTTTCAGCCATATTAGCCTGGCCATACAGATGTGGGCATGGCGGAGGAGGCTTCCAACTGTGTTGATGCTGATACTTGCTGCTGGAAGAATCAGGAGGATTACATTCACTGAGGAGGAATATTGGAGATCCTCAATAATGTATTGGTGGACCGCCACTTAAAATTATGAGAGGCACTGTGCTCCAAAACAGGTACTGCCAAGAAAACCCCCAAAAAACAAAATCCAGACACAACTCAAGTCACTAACCTAACCCAACTAATTTCCCAACCCACACGGACAAACCGGAAATCTCACAACCACAACAGAATCCAAACCTCTGGTATCCTACCTGACATTTTCAGTGACCATGCAATAGTGTACTGTGTAAGAAAAATTAGACCAGCCAAATCAAGCCCTAAAGTTCTACTCACTAGAACATTTAAAAACTTTAACCATTAACAGTTTCTGGCTTATCTTATCAACTGCCCTTGGTACCGAATCAACTTGATACCTGTCCCCGATTGTGCTTGGTTATTTCCAAACACAGTCCTTAAAACTCTGTGATACCCATGCTCCACAACACAGAATAAGATTAGGAAGGGGGGAGGCACCTTCCATGGGTTACAACTGCACTTTACAATTTTAAGGATGACTTGTAGAAAAGCTACAATGTAATTGGCACTACCAAGGATCCTAATAACTACAGATGCCTGTGAAATACATGCACAAGGCAAACGAGACACACACAATCCCAATATTACACATATAATCTTCACCAGAATACATAAATTCCAGCACATTTCTGGAAGGCCATCAATAATATATTCCACCCTTCTAGCTATCAACAACCATCTAATATAAAAAAGAATGACACAACACTGACAAATCCCACTGCCATTGCAAACGCATTCAATTAATATTTTGTTGGGGTGAACTACAAACATGATGATCAATCTGGAAAAACACATTATAGCCCCATCCTCTCCCAACACTGCCCACAATTTTCAATTTGTCCCAGTATCTGAAGAGGAGATTACACAAGTGCTTCTCAAATTAAAACTAAGCAGCCAATGTGGACCTGACCTACTGCAATTAAATTTCCTACGACTTGGTGCCCCAGCAATTGCATACTGCTTGCTTCCCTAAACAACTTTATTCTGTCTTCAGGCCATATCCCTAAGACCTGTAAAACTGCCAGTGTTGTCCCAATCTTCATAAGTGGGGACAAAAATATTGTCTCCAACGACAGGACAATCTCTCTTCTCCAAATACTAGACAAACTCATGGAAAAAATGTGTTCACTCCCAATTAAGCAATTACTATACCAAGACAAATTTCCCCAGCCAATTCTAATCTGGCTTTCGCCACAAACTCTCCACGGTAACTACCCTGCTAAAAGTTTGCAATGAGATCTGGGCAATCTGATCTGGTCTGTGTCTCCTCTCTGCTGCAGCTCCTCCATCCCATGAGTTCCCTGTCTGGAGCAGGGTATGTCCCCACGTGCAATCTCTTGGTGGGTCATGAACTCAGGCCACAACGATTGTATGTCAGACGGTTTTTAATTGCACACAATCCTCTCTTTTTCTCATCCATCCACAGAGTTGACCCAAGGGGCTTACGTCCCCAAAATCCCGTCCTCCGCTCCCCTACCCCCTGATGGGATAGGGGGTCAATCCCTCTCAAAAGAGGGAGGCGATAGAACTCTCCTCTTCAAATTAGTTAATACGGTTAATATAACTATTCTCATTTAATATTTTTTTTACTAATCATTTCTAATTATTCTTTTTGTAGCCGACTTATTAAAGTCCAAATGGAAAAACCTCCGGGACTCATATCACAGAGAGTTTCAAAAAAATTAAAATCCCACGTTCTGGTGATGCAGGGCCAAGCAGCAGCCAAAGGGCGTCCACCTGGTCGCATTTAAAGCACCTGGATTTTCTAAGGCCACAAATGACTCCGGCATCGACTTCATCCTATTTGGTTGTGGAAGCTCTACCACGGGAAGAAGTGGTCGAGATAACTCCCATTGACGATAGTATGTGCGATACGCCAACATCGCCTGAAATCGGTTCCAACTCCATCCCAAAATGTTTCTTTCTACACATCTGGAGTTACGCCAGAAGATGGTAAACATTGAGGAAAGAAAAATGCTGTTCATGGAGAGATAAGAGAACAGTGTTGATGATGATGTGGGATTTTTAAACAGTATATTACCATACATGAGAGAACTGGACCCCGTGCCGAAATTATTATTAAGGCAGGAGATTCACGCTTTGGGGATAAAGGCAGTATCGGCCAAGCATGCTGCTGTTTAGTTATGTTGACTGTTTATTGATTGTACTGTGGTTACTCTAAATTCTTAACTTATTTTTTCTATTTTTATATTATCATTTTGACACATGGTCACAGTTTTAGTTGTACAATGTATAATAAAAAAAGAGTTTGACACAATGTCTATGTTTCTGTTTTAATAAAAAATTGATGTTATAGAGAACGATATTCACAGCTGCCGGATCCAAACTTGTTAGCAAGAAAGTAATATTTATCTTCTCCTACTCGCCTCTCTCTCCTCCTGTCTCACCCTCTCTGTCTTGTCCACTGTACCCTCTCCCCCTCTCTGTCCCCCCCCCTCTCTCTCTCCCCTTCTCTCTCCCCCTTCTCTCTCTCTCTCTCCCCTAAGCGCTCTCTTCCCGTCTCTCTCTCTCCCCCCTCTCTCTTCCCTTCTCACTCTCCCCTTTTCTCTCTCTCTCTCTTCCCCCCTCTTATTTCCAAATGTACTTTTTTTTTTTTACACAGGTGCATCATTGTAGTATAGATTTATATTGCTATACAGAAGTGGCTATTATTTTAGAAATAAAAACCCTACAGTATATATACCCACTAATACAGTAGTTAGAATCCCATCAGAATATGGAATTAGTGGACTATAATGCCCTCCAATAGTCCCTTTGCTTTGCCTTGGGCCTTGAACTTTTCCAGGCAGGGCATTATTGGTCAGTAACGCCCTGTTCTTTGTTTATTATTACTGTAATAAAATGAAATAATAAAACTTTAATGACATTTTAAAAAGTAACTTTTTTATTGCATGTTTAATAATAGTGCAGTAAAAAACATTATTTCCAATTTACTGTAACAACAACATTATAATATTTTTTTCACAATTGTACTGTATGTGTATGTACATATCAACACACAACTGTATAATAAGAATAGAACAAGAAAGCATCACAGTTATTCTGCAGGTTTACTTAAACACATTGACAGTTAACACAAAACACTGGGTCAAACACCACTTTGCTAGTTGTGATACTGGTTTCATCAATATAGACACCCAAGTGATTCAGACGGCGCTTAAACACACTAGTGGAAGTGATGTCAAACAATAATGTGCTCACTATTCAATGTTAAAATAACGTAAATATCGGTGCTCAAAATAATGAGTGTATATAAAAACAAAAGTGAAAATAGTATAAGGTAGTGGATATTATCTCAATCTCTGATGGGATTGGTTTATGTTCACTAAAGAATGCAGTGTTGTCCAGGATTCAAAGGGAGCGTTGTATCCAGATTACCCCAAAAATAAGAGAAAGGGACAAATATAGTGTATTTCTGTTGAACAGTCTTGGTATAGAAGAAATCTTGGCTCTTATAGAATGTCTACTTACAATGTAGTCAGGTATTATGTGCAATAAGAGATAAAACCTCAGGTGACTGGATGGGGATCTAATGTTGCTGGTAAATCTCAAGGAGACAGAATAGAGGAAAAAACAATTGTGCAGACCAATATAAAATGTATCTTAAAATAAGCAGAACAGTATATGTACTCACATTGTGTACATATAAAATGGACACATAGGAGGTGTTGGGCACCCGAGGACGTCTCGCGCAGTGGAGGTAGAGGTACACGCCGCTTCTCGGTCACTTGGTTCTCTCCCCGCATGTATTAATTACTCTCCGGTTCCGCGTCTCGCGTCACTTCCGGTTGGCATTACGTCACATCCAGCCTTCCGGATCAGGGAGAGAGGGACAGTCTTGGATCGGCGGGTCCTCCAGGGCACAGTCTCGCAGCGTCACAGCACCTGGCAATGGCTCTACGCGTTTCGCTGAGCTTGTCAGCTTCGTCCTAAGGCTGCGGTCCCAGTCATGTCTGTGACACGCGCGCCTGGCGGGGGGGGGCGAGGGGCGGCATGTGCACAGCGCTAACCGCGATCTGCGGTCTCCAGGAGAGAGGGAAGCTTGCGACGGGTGGGGGCGTGGTCGGAGATCTGCAGGGGCGTGGCCATCATGTCACGCGGCTGGTTCGCCCTCATTGGGTGAACCGCCGGTGGGGGCGTGGCCACGCCTCCGTCGCAAGGTTTGAACTCAATTTCATTGAGTTGAAAAAAACCTTGCAGTACGGCGCGGCTGCACCTTCAGCGTGAAGGTGACTACTGGGCCCAGCCCCATTGAGGCCGTGCGCTGTGGCAGTTACTGGGACCGCTGCCTAATGTAGCCAGACTTATTTTTTGTTTATGTTGGCTTCTTCCATCAGTGGGCAGACCTTTCAGCAGGTGGTCCTATTGGAGAGTAACAGACCTCCTGCAGTGATGTCGGGGGAAGAAACGACTGTCACTCACACTGAAGCCACGACTATTTTCTTTTTAAGCCGCCGCTTCGGCAAAAGTCAGTCTGGCTACCTCTGTACGTAGACACATACATATAGTAAAATAAAAGAATCAACCACAGTCCACTGTGGGTGAAAAGAATAGGCAACTAAACATGATTACCTGGCTAAAAATTATGTGACGTTTCGGGCCTACCACGACCTTCCAGCCACTGAGATGACATGAAACCAATCACTGATTGCAAATGAAAGGACTCTTTACTGCAAGACTGTGACATTTACTTCTGATAGAGGCAGAAACAGTGGTCAATGGAAGAACAAATCGACTACAGTAACTTCTTAGAAAGAAAATTGGACGTATAGAACAAACTAAAAGACCGTAGCTCTCCAGGGAGACCTGATTGCCAGTTATCCGAGTCAGGAAGGAATTTGTTTTCCCCCTTGGGAAGCAGATTTGGAAACCGTTGCACTACATTATTGTTAGGGCTGCCTTCCCCTGAAGCAATATTAATAAAAAGCATTTCATCCAGTATAGCAAAACAAATGTTTGGACTTCATTGAACTATATAACATTGGTTAAATTACTTAACAGCATGTACAGTATTTACATGCTTGGCTTATTACATGATGGCTCACAAAGGATCTGGTTAATATATATCCCAGACCATTCCAACTTATGAATGTATTGCCAGTACATTATAATGACCCATTTAATGCCAGAGGAACCTGCAGAGAATGGCAGCAAAAGGGGGGTAAACAGCCATTGTATTGCAGGATTATTCAGCTTTCTGGAATCCGAGGGCTCTGTTTTGGAATGTGCTATGATCTCACAGGGCTCTTGTTTTGTTATACTGCAATTTCATGGCCTCACATTCTTAGATCCTGAATAAATGAGCTGTGAGATCATGAGTTCCCGAGCAGGACTCATGAGCTGAAGAGCCCTAAAAAACCCACAGATAGGAATGAATAAAAAAACGTAGCAATGAACAAACACAATTATGTTTTCTTCACGGCCTTCAATGTGAATTCCTTGGTTCTGGGAAGTGACGAGGACATTTGAAAAAGTCGAGCATTATATCGCAGGGTATCATCTTCCTGTTTTTTTTTTTTTTTTAATGTATATCTCCAAGGGAAAATTAAGGTACACGGGCTAAGCATTTTTCAAATACAAAAGAAAAATGTTATTGAACAAGAGCTTAAGGGGAGTTAGTCTCAAAGGAAATGCCAGCCACTTCCAATAGGTGGTTGAGCAGCACGGCCTTCTTGCGGAAATGATGGGAGAAAATATGTTTACAGAGAAATGCATGGGAGAGTCTTGAGAGAGGATTTCTGATGGTGAAGAACGGAAAATAAAGCTGCCAGATCAAGGACTAGAAGTCTAAAATATTATACTCTACGTATTTCCCAGAGGAAATAAAGAAGAATAAGTAGCCTGTAATACTGTGAACATATCTACAGTTACACTCAGCATCTCCCCTCATGAAATCCCTCTCCTGGCTTCCGATCAAATCCCGCATCTCACACTCCATTCTTCTCCTCACTTTTAAAGCTTTACATTCTTCTGCCCCTCCTTACATCTCATCCCTAATTTCTCGTTATGCACCATCCAGACTCTTGCGTTCTTCTCAAGGATGTCTTCTTTCTACCTCCTTTGTATCTAAAGCCCTCTCCCGCCTTAAACCTTTTTCACTGACTGCCCCACACCTCTGGAATGCCCTTCCCCTCAGTACCCGACTAGCACCCTCTCTATCCACCTTTAAGACCCACCTTAAGACACACTTGCTTAAAGAAGCATACGAATAGCACTGTGAACATTCTGAACACATGATACATAAAGCTTGGCCCCCTGCAGACGCACTTACCAGAAATCCTTCCTACTGTCTCTGTACGTTCTCCCTACCTACCAATTAGACTGTAAGCTCCTCGGGGCAGGGACTCCTCTTCCGAAATGTTACTTTTATTTCTAAAGCACTTATTCCCATGATCTGTTATTTATATTATCTGTTATTTATTTGATTACCACATGTATTACCACTGTGAAGCGCTATGTACATTAATGGCGCTATATAAATAAAGACATACAATACAATACAATACAATGTAAACCATCTGCAAAAAAAAATGAAAAGAAAGGTTAAGCACAGTAAAAATCAGAAAAACATATACGTGATATCAGCAGGTTGCGTAGCAGTAGGGAGAGAGGTTACAGCAGAAAGGAGGAGGAGGAAATGATGCTAATTTACAATCACAAGAGGAATCTCACCTGGATTATGTTTAGTCAAGTTCTGGTGACACTATCTCCAAAATTCCAGAGCTTTGGAATAGGGAAGCATGCTTTAAACTGGTTTCAGTCCTACCTATCAGGAAGATCCCAACATGTGTCCATCTGAGGCTCTAACTCCAACCCCCTGGATATCACCTGTGGTGTCCCGCAAGGCTCTGTTCGGGGGCCCCTACTCTTCTCAGTGTTCATTAATGATCTTCCCACAGCTTGTAAGGAAGCCTCAATACACATGTATGCAGAGGACACAATCCTATATGCACACAGCCAAAGCCTCTCTGACCTTCAACACATACTTCAGTCTGACTTTTTAAGACTCGAAAACTGGATTTCCCAAAACAAACCGTTTTTAAACACTGACAAGACTGTAACAATGGTATTTGGGACCAAGACTAAATTTTTAAAGCTTCCAGCGACTGAGCTCCTGATTAGAACCAACGCTAACACCACCCTAACCCCTGTCACTAGTTTTAAATACCTGGGCTTATGGTTTGACTCCCACTTAACATTCGGAATGCACATTGATACCCTGACAACAAAGACCTATGCCAAACTAGGGATACTTTACAGGAACAAATCCTCCCTAAGTCTCCTGGTCAGAAAGCGTATCGCACAGCAGATGCTAATGCCAATTATTGACTATGGAGACATAGTATATCGCTCAGCACCTCAAACCCACCTTAGCAAACTTGATACCCTCTACAATTCAATTTATCGTTTTGTTCTCCAATGCAACTACAACACACATCACTGCGAAATGCTCAAAGAACTAGATTGGTCAGCACTAGAGTCTAGGTGCAAAGTTCACCTTTCCTGTCTTGCCTTTAAATTCTTTATGGGCAAGCTACCCATCTATCTGAACAAGCTCCTCACCCCTACCACATGCAGCACTTATCACCTGAGATCAGAGTCCAAAAGACTATTCATGGTCCCAAGGCTCAGCAAAGTATCCGGCCGTTCCTCCTTCTCTTACCATGCACCCCAAAACTGGAACAACCCACCAGAGACTCTCACATCCACCACCAGTTTAAGTTCTTTCAAATCTAAGTGTCTCACATTTTAATCTGGTCTGTAACTGTTTCATACGCCCATAATATATATATTTTCTTTAACTGTGCATGCAATGTCTTGTATATAATGTATACCCTGTTCATTTATGTAATTGTATTTGTAACCATGTATTATTTGTCATCTTAACTCTGTGTCCAGGACATACTTGAAAACGAGAGGTATCTCTCAATGTATTACTTCCTGGTAAAATATTTATAAATTAATAATAAATAAATAAATAAATAAATAAATAAAAAGAACACAGACAGAACAGGACTTAGGGAGAAGAAGCAGCTCAGTGAGTAAAGACACTGACTGGCACTGAGTTTGAAGCAGGGGAACTTGGTTCAATTCTCTGTGTCGGCTCCTTGTGACCTTGGGCAAGTCACTTTATCTCCCTGTTCCTCAGGCACCAAAAACATAGATTTTAAGCTCCACGGGGCCGGGACCCATGCCTGCAAAATGTCTCTGTAAAGCGCTGTGTACAACTAGTAGCGCTATACAAGAACATGCTATTATTATTACTTACAGTGGATATAATGGTACACGTCTAAAGCACAGAACGTTTGTAAACCAACAGGTCTCTTCTTCAATTGTACTTTACATCGGGAACGTGTCATTATATTTACAATTCCTTTCCTCTTGTAGAGGGATTTTTGCTCCCCTTGAGAATATTATTCTACCTTTTATGACAGATTGTAACTAGTGATTGATCTCCCATTCTTTCCATACGTGCAGATCACTTGGGTCAGAACAAAAATCCCTCTCCAAAAGGAAAGAAATGGAAAAAAAATCTTAAAAGGATAAGCACGTGAGTAATTTATTTTTTGACCCCTGTGAATACTTCATAAGAAACTTAGGGCCTCATGCAGAGAGCAGCGCTAACAGGGAAAGCGGCATGTTTTGGCGAATTCTGCCTTGAGAAAGGCAGATAATGGCAAGTTTTAAAAAAAGGGCCATTTTTTTTTTTTTTCTTGAAACTCGCCGCACGGCTGGAGAGATCCTAATCTCTCCAGTGTTTAAAACGGCCGTATGCAGAGAGCCGCAAACGCCATCTAGTGGCTGTTCGCGCCAAAAAAATGGCGCGATTTTCAACATTTTTCCTCTCCACCAAGCAGCTGGCGCTCCGCGGCCGGTGGAGGAGAAAAAAAAATAGCGCTGGTTGAAACTCTCCATATGCAGAAAGGATTGTAAATGCAGTTTTATGCCCTTTCTGCATATGGAGAAAAAAACTCTCCAATAAAGCTAAATTTTATTCCCCTCTCCAATTCTAAATAGCGCTGCTCTCTGCATGAGGCCCTTAATTTGGATTCAAATTAAAGTTGATGTCTATAACCACATAACATGAATATGTATATACTGTATCGATAGGCAATAAATTCAACAAACAAAAGTAAGGTAGAAGTGACACTTTTAATAGCTCTCTCGTGGTTAAAAAGAATGGAAACTTTCAGGACCACAAAGAACTCTTCTTCCGGCAGATTTTATACTGAAGGGAAATAATTTACTTGTTTTAATGTAGTGAATTCACCTTAGCATTTGTAACCCTGGCTACAGTATGTGGGACTGTTCTTGGTCCAAAGGCTCAACAAAGTTCCTCCTTCTCTTACCGTGCACCCCAAAACTGGAACAACCTACCAGAGACTCACATTCACCACCAGTTTAAGTTATTTCAAATCTAAGGCTGTCTCACATTTTAATCTGCTCTGTAATTGTTTCACACGCCCATAATATATATTATCTTTAACTGTGCATGCAATGTCTTGTATATAATGTATACCCTGTTCATTTATGTAACTGTATTTGTAACCATGTATTATTTGTCTTACTCTGTGCCCAGGACATACTTGAAAACGAGAGGTAACTCTCAATGTATTACTTCCTGGTAAAATATTTTATAAATAAAATAAATATGTACAGTATATACAGCTAAACCCCGTTATAACGCGATCTGTTACAATGCGAATCCGCTTATAACGCGATGCAAGCGTGGCTCCCAATTTACGTATTTATGAATACTTTCCAACACAATTGTTGGTATCTTAAATACTTTATTGTACAATGCATACAATTGCAC
>WSYH01009387.1:0-26121 GCA_036426205.1 Ascaphus truei | reverse complement strand
ATATTTGCATACAACGAGTGCTGCCCACAGGGTGTCATTTGTTTATTCAGTATGAGGTATAAAAAGGGGTAATTGAGCTTGATTGAATCAATTAACACCTAGGGAAATTCAAGATAAGTATGTCCTGTATAGATACCTAAGAGAGTCTGTGATGCAGTATTCCCTTACTAGTTGCTGTCCAGTGGTAGGAATAGAGTATATGGTGCAGTATAGAGATGCTAGGGTAGGCAACCTAAACAACATTTAATTGATAGGTGACACAATTATAGGGCTTGACTCCCGTGTGTATGATTGCCAACTGTGTGCTTGGAAAGCACCACACACGTCTGTCCTTATAGCTGAAGGAGTTCTTAACTGAGTAAGGAGTAGTGCAAATGATTGCTGATATCAGATACAGTGTAGTGTCATGTAAAAGGAACTCCTAGTAACTCTAATTGCTTCCCTACTCAAGTAGAAGGAGGGTGCCCCATAGCTAAATGGGAGGTTTTATAGCGGCGTCTCGCCATCTGATTGGCCTACAGAGCCCCACTGTGTACGTGTCTCTAATGCTTCAATAAAGACACTGTCCTTGAAAACAGTATGGGAAATGTGAAATCAAGTAGTGATAACTTTTCCTGTGGACGAACAAGATGTTTAACATGTAAGCATCTGAAAAATACAGATAAGATTAGCTCTTATTTGAATGGTTCAATACATCAAGTCAAAGGGCATATAAGTTGTTTATCAACATTTATAGTTTATGCCATCATGTGTCCGTGCGGCATCCAATATACTGGAAGGACAGCAAGTACTTTAAGTACGCGGTACCTCAAACATCGACGAAATATAGCACATGGATTACAAACACACAGTTTATCCCGGCACTACATGGTAAAACACAACCAAGATCCATCTTCACTAGTAGTAATGGGTATTGAAGACATCAAATCACTCTGCTAATTGGGGATATACATAAACAATTAAATCTAAGGGAGAACTATTGGATGTAAATATTAAATACATTGAGTCCAGTGGGTCTCAATGACTGTATCGATATCAGCACCGTAGTATGAGAAAGATGTGACATAGAGGTCTGGGTTGGACATGCTAGACATACAGTATTCCTCTGTGTCTTGTCTCATTGAGGTCATGCTTGGAGTTATGATATACCCTAAGAAAAAAATATATGAACACACGATAACCACAAGTTTAGTTAATTCACAAATATACAATATAAAATTGCTTTATGGTTTCATGTTAAAATTTACACATTCACAGATCATATCAAATATAAAGTTCTTTAGTTTATGATCACACAATCATGTAGATTTTTTATGTAATAGTAATATCACATTTAATATTTAACAATTGGGGTTGAAGTTCACACACATTAATAAACATCACCGAATAAGTAAGATAATATAAATTTAGTTCAAAATTAATTTTATAACCACTATTAGGTATATAGTAACACACATTAATAGAAACGTTTATTATAAATTTAGGATTGTTCACTTTATAACATATGGGTCATTAAATATCATGAGGTGATTGCTGTATGGTGCAGACTTGTCAGATTTGGAATAATCACGTGGTCTAGGATTGATGGTTGGTTCTTTTCATTTGTTTCTCTGCATTTGTTTATCAATAGGGTGTGAATAACATTTCAATAGTTGCAAATAGTACTCTTTATTTCTCCTCTTAAATTCTTTCTATTTTTGAGAAATACACATAATTGGTACCGAAAGGAACCCACACTAATACTAAATTGAAATTTGGTATATTACATTTGGGTGAAATTTTTACTAGCATTCATCCAAAAATATTCCTTCAAGATGTTAAACTTTAGATTCAGGGCCACTACATGGTAGTAATTGGAATAATTACAAAGTCATCCTTGTCTACAAATGAAATGTATTATGTTTGACATTTCATATTCATCTCTATTAGCTAATTAATATAATTACTGAATATAAGAACAAATTCATGTAAAAAATATCTATAGTAATGAATTCCTATTAGTAATTGCTGTTCCGCCATAAATAAGCCTAATCAATTATGTAGCATATTTATTAGTCCTCAATTGTTCAATATGAACATAATTTAGATACAAGCCAAAATACAATTTGAACACATTGTTGCAAGTGTTTATATGTTTTTATGTGTTTTTTTATACGTTTATATAAGAAGACTGTGGGAATTAATGATGTATTTGTTCTGTAAACACGTTAATTTGTATGCTAGTATTAGAGATTTCAGTGTATATAACACACATGTGTAAAGCTGGTATATCTCTTTTGATTGGTTTCTGGGGGTATGTATATGCTGTGTGCATAACCAGAACCTATCCCCTGAAGAAATCAGTTAATCTGAAGAAACGCGTAGGGCTACCTACACGTGTCGCTGATACTAAAGGTGTTGTGAGCGGAGGTTGATACTAACTATACAGAAGAAGTGAGGAAATCCGCTGCCCTGTTTAAGACGTTCCCTGCCCGGAACATAACTGACTCGGCGATAGTTGCCGAAGGACTGTTTAAAAGCTGACACCACTGGGATTACCTGCTGGACGGGAGCTCGTGACGGATCGCACAGACGGGTCAGAGCGGAGTTAAATCAACACAATTGGGGCATGAGTATTTATCTCATAAAACGCCTGATTACATCTATGTTTGTGAGTTTTTAATCGTGACTGTTGGAAAATATTAAACATTTTTTAGTGATAATGCACTAGGATCGGGCGCTTTTCCTTTTATATATATATATATATATATATATATATATATATATATATATATACACACACACACATCCCCTGAAACCTCCTTTCAAACAACACATCTGAGATACCTGGGATATATGCTAATATATCTCATTTGCATATATCCAAGTTATTTCAGATATGCTCTCTCTCTCCATATTTCAGGGCTTAAAACTTCTGGGCGAATCGAATGTTACAACATTCACAAGGGTTGATGTTATGAGATTCACTCAGAGGGAAAATGAGGGCGGTGTCAGGAGTACCGTACATCGCATACATTTTTAACTTTCCAAAGGGCCTACAAATATCCGTCTGCGAATCAAATTTTATTAAAAAAGCTAGCAGAGAATTTGCAGCTCGAATTTTGACAGATTTGCCCATCTCTATATATGTCAAAATAAATAGGTGATTTATACGACATATACACACGACACTGTAGATTTGGCAGAGCTTAAATTAATCAGAGAAGCACCGATCGATATTCCAGAAGAACCTATAAACATATGGCATTATTTCATTATTGCTGTATATTAGAGTGATTCTTTGTTCATAATATCCATCTTATGGGTACCACCTCTTTTCCATTCATCAAGTAACCAATTAAATGTTGATGCTGCCTTCAGGCAACAAAACCTACAGTAGATACATTTCTTAAAGCACTAGTTCATGTACATGGGACTATTTTCAAACCTTGCAATGCCTTGATTCCCATTAAACAAATTCCTATATTTAACGGGATGTATTACTTGCAGTTATAAACATGAGTTATATGACTTTGAGAACCAATAGTCTAGACACAATAACATTTTTTTTTTAATCTGTTTCTTCTTTCATGCTGGAAAGTGGTTTTGAAACCGCAAAGTTTAATTTAGACCTTGTGGTTGGTATTCAAAGCAGAATAGATTTCCTCAGTGGATGTGCTGTATAAAACGGAATCCAGAACCATTTAGCTACAGATGCTTGGTACATTTCCTGTGGTTGGAGTTCATAAATAAGAAACCAAGATTGTTCAATTGACTTGCCGTGCTCGGCATCATTGGCAGTTAAAGCTTGAAATGGTTTGAACATATCTTTGCTTATAATATTAGAATCTGAATAATTGTTTTCCATATCTTTCTTTAGCTCAAAAAAAGAGTGAACTACTTGGGTGTTTCTGCCGTTAGCTGGAAGCACGAGGAAAATAATCTACAGCTACTGGATTTATTGAGTGTCAAAAATATATTTGGTCATATGGAGGCCAACCTAAAACCTCAAAGTGTTAGAAGGGAAAATTCTGCAGCCAGAAGTGCTTTTTAGTCCTATGAGAAAATGTTATGTGCAGAGTGGAAAATACACTGCACCAAAAATAACAGGGAACATGTTCACTAATGTTTCCAGCACAACAGTCATGGGTATGAGAGCACTGGGATAGATCTGCCCTGGATATATAAAAGAGTAAAAATGCGAACATACATACACACACACATACAGTTTCTCACTTATTACCTTGCTTTATCATGAAAATGGTAGTCCCGATCAGGTAAAAAAAAAACGATTTTGTAAACAATTGAAAAGTCTGGTTCTGCAGGTAAAAACTACAAACAGCCATTCTTACAAAGTGGAAAAAATGGTTTGTAAAACAATAATGCGCTAGCTCTAATAATTAACAAAATGTTCTGCCTCAACAATAAAAAGTTTAATTAAGTTAAGAATAATAAAGCAGTATCTGTGTGTGCTGAAATATGCCTCACAGAGGCCCACCACTCTAATATAATAGTTTAATAGTATAATATAATATATTTGATATAGCCTGTGGGATGCTCAAAAGAAACTTAAATAGACAAAATATCACTTAATGATTTAAGAGCATGGTACTTTTTAAGTATCAGGTATATACAATAAAGCTGGTGAATGTCCCATTACAACACGTGTAACTGGAACAACTCCCACCTGCAAAGGTGGAGACTTAAACACAATCCTGTGTCCAGAAAATGAATGGTGTGTGTAAATGAAAGGTTCAAAAACCTTATATAAGCTTGATTGAAGAAAATCAAAGGATTCACGTCATGAGATGAAGTCCAAATCGGTTTCCAGACCTCCTTAAGTACTGGGTGCAAGTCCGTTGTCAAAGTGAATTGGATGAAGAGAGAAAATAGCAGGGCACTAATCATGCAAAAACCAAGAGAATAGCATATCCCAATGTGGGTAAAAATTAAAAAGATTTAGTGGATCAAAGCATGACAAGGGCTGGAGGCCCACACTGACATGTTTTGTGCGTTTTATCAAGGCTAGTATAATATAATATCATTATTTATCAGCTAATAAAGTAGCAAGATGGTCCTTAAATTTAAATGTGTTCCTATGTCAGCTTTTTCTCTTTCTTTAATATTATAGCAAATTTAAATATTACTGTGTGCTCATTTGCATGTCTTAGACAGGTCTGCAACCCTGCCTTTCACCATTATCACCCAGCACACAGTGCTTGCACTACAGCAAAGGATTCTGGGAAATGGCATGCAAATGAGCACACAGTGCCACCTTTTGCTTCAAAGCCATATAAAATGGTCCCCATCCCATGCTTCATTTTGAAAAGTCAGAATAACCAACCCCACACTGATGAGACTCATTAAGGTCGAAACGGCTGTCTGTGGGTGGGTTTACCGGCTATGCATCTTAACCAAGGCTGTGCTCAATGCTGTGAAATGCAGCAAGCATAAGCTTATAGGGGACCATGTTATATGGTTTTGACGCAAAATGTGGCACTGTTTACCAGAATCCCTCGCTTCAGTGCAAACACTGTGTGCTGGGTGATAATGGTGAAAGGCAGGGTTGCAAACCTGTCTTAGGCCTCGGCCAAGCTTCCCGCTGGCGTGCCGAGGCGCGCTGAGGCTCAGGGAAAGCGGGTGCTTTCCCTGGCCTTGCGGGTGCTTTCCCTGGCCTTGCGGGTGCTTTCCCTGTGCGCCGTCAGGGGGCGGGCCGGGGGCGGACTGGGGGCGGGCAGGGGGCGGGCTAGTTATGTCACGCAGCTGGTTCGCCCTCATTAGGCAAACCGCTCACGTGACCGGCCCTGCGCTCCGGCAAGCACTTGATTTTTAAAATTACATAAGACCTACGGTTCCGCAAGCGTGTGGAAGCGTAGGTGAGCCCTACTAAAGCCGCTCTAATTGCGGCTGTAGGTGCTCAGTGGCAAGCATGAGCGAGCTTCAGCGAGTAAGCGCTTACAATGGCCGAGGCCTAAGACATGCAAATGAGCATACAGTAATATTTCCATTTGCCATATGCTTTACTGTGGAGGGTTTTTGCCATTTTTTTTTACCCACCGTAACTTAACTAAGTGTGGTGAAACCTATTCCATGCTTCATTTTGCAAAGCTAGTATAACCAACCTCACACTGATGAGATCCATTAAGGTTGAAACGGCTGTCTGTGGGTGGGTTTACTGACTATGCATCTTAACCCAGGCTGTGCTCAAAGCTGTGAAATGCAGCAAGCATAGGCTTATAGGGGACCATGTTATATGGTTTTGAAGCATTGTGTGGCACTGTGTGCTTATTTGCATGTCATTTCCCAGAATCCCTTGCTGCAGTGCAAGCACTGTGTGCTGGGTGATAATGGTGAAAGGCAGGGCTTCAGACCTGTCTAATACATGGAAATGAGCATACAGTAATATTTCTATGTGCTATATGCTTTACTCTGGAGGGTTTTTATCACTTCTTTTAACCACCATAACTTAACTAAGTGTGGTTTAATATTATATAATTGCTATTTTTTATTATGCACCCCTATTTTTCATATTTAAATGAATAACAGCAGATTTTTGTACATAGGGACTTTTTACCTTCATTGGCTAATTGCAAAACATACTATTATAGAGATTCTACAATTTAGGGGCTTATTCTATGTACTGTATCTGCTGAAGAGGCAGATCGGGATGTTTTCTGACAATTTACCAGTATGTCATAACTTACAGTTTAGTAACAGATACTTAAATACACTAAACTACTACAAGAATATATGCTTAAAACATATGACGTTTGTGCATATGATGATCTGGTAGATTCATTATAAAGAAAGGATAGGGCGACAATTCTCTTTCAATTCCAAGAAGACTTGATGAGCCTGCTGATCAACTGGTACTTGTTCATGTACTGTAATTAGCAACATCAGAATGACTCATATTTCTTTTGCCTATAACACAAGATATTCCCATAGCAAATATTAGAAAATGACTAAGCACATTTTCTTTTCCCGAAATGAATGCAGTCTGTTCCTGTATTTGTACGAGAGATTTCTTCCAAAAGTACACAATACTGGATCTAAGTTTAAAACATATGTAGCGCAGTTTCCCCCACCCTATGGGAGATATGGCGGCTACTGGGTGTGTGGTGCATTACCTGAGGCTCCCAGGAGGCCTGGACCTCCGCGGCTGGGAGCCTGGGGTGTACCTGATAAGTCTGGTGACAGCGCCTCAACCTGGGCAGGATCCTAACTGTGTTGGATAATCCCATCACAGGACAATATAAGAAATACACACATGGTATAAGATAACAGTCTACTGCAGGTATAAAATAACAATGGTATCAGTCCCACACACCACACCACACCACCACACCTGACTGAACTCATAAGATCACTCTATCAAGACCAAGAAGCTATAGTCCGAACATCATCTGAAGAGATGGATTGGTTCAAGATCGGAAAGGGCACACGCCAAGGATGCATACTATCACCAGCAGCTTTCAACATGTATGCAGAAGCTGTCATGCGGTGAGCAGGCCTGAATGAGCCCAAGATTGCCGTGAAAATAGGCGGCAGAAACATCAAGAACCTCCGATATGCCGACGATTCCAGCCTGCTGGCTGAAAACAAGAAGGATCTCGAATATCTGAACATGAAAGTCAAAGAAGAAGTGAAAGGTTCAAACCTGCGCCTGAACATTAAGAAGACAAAGATCATGACAACAGCAAACAATGTGAACGTTAATATACAGTAAAGATCAACACAGCCCTATGAAGTGAGGAGAGAGCTGACATCTGCAATGAGGAGAGATATCTAGATACTGGTGAAATTTTAACGCAATCCCGGTAATAAAGCGGTCTCTGGGTTGTGGACCCCAAGGACCGCGTTAAAACGGGGTTCAGCTGTGGGATTTGGTGGTGAGGTAGTAGATATATAAGAGATATAGAGAGAAGAGAGATAAAATAGTATATATTATATATATTGAGATATATATATATATATATAGTGTTCGACAAACCTATACATTTGCAAGCCCCGGGCGAGTGGATTTAACATTGTGGCGAGCGCCTATTGGCCCAAGCAGCACACGTTTGGTACTAGGTGGCGAGTAAATTTTTTTGTTCGGCGAGTAGATTTTTTGGTGATTTGTCGACCACTGTATATATATAATATAAAATATGGGCATGATTAACCAATATACTAAGAAATGGTTTGTTTTGTCACTAGTGTAGATGTGCAGGGGGTCTCCGGAGCAGAACCGCATTGGTTTGAGGTCCGGGGACCCCCTACTTCCCGAGATACAGGCCCCGTTATGGGGTGCTGGTATCCCTCTGCTTTGTTTACATCACACGGTCACATGATCGGGACATTTTAATGCAGAGAGATACCGATACCCCATAATGGGGCCTGTATCTCAGGAAGCAGGGGGTCCCCGGACCTCAAAACAAACCAACGCGGTTCGGCTTCGGAGACCCCCTGAACATCTACACTAGGAATAAAATTTATATTAAAACACATAATTTTCGGGTGACATTTTAACTGTGAGAGGCGGCTGTCTCTGAGCAGCTCTCTCTACAGCAGAAATGAATCGCCGGGTAAGGCCTTTTCAGAGGCTCGATCCTATCGCGGGCAGCAACTCGCATGTTTTGGGAATTTTGCTATGAACGGTAATGAAGGCTTTCTGAATACCGTGATAGCAACGTTCCAAAAAACGGCGATTTAAATGCCCATGCGATATTTTTTATCAACCTTTACTGAATAAGGCCCTTAATCTTTCTTGGCTCCAAAATTTATTGCGGTGGCGAAGCATCCCTGAGATGAAGAGATGGCTGATGGCAGAAATGCGATGTCAGTATGGACAACATCTGGAAGAGTAAAGATATCAGCCTGGCAACCAAATGCAGATTAGTCAGTGCGATCTTTTTCCCAATAGCAATATATGGCTGCGAAACCTGGATTGTGAGAAAGGCAGACAGGCAAAAGATCGATGCATTTGAACTGTGGTGCTGGAGACGTCTGCTACGCATTCCGTGGACAGCCAGAATAACGAACCAAGCAGTTCTGGAACGGACCAAACCGATAATCTCACTGGAAGCCAAGATAACAAAGCAAAAGCTCTCCAATTTTGGTCACATCATGCGAAGCAAGTCGCTTGAGAAGGGCGTCATGATTAGAATGATCGGTGGCAAAAGAGAAAGAGGCCGGCCAAGAACTTGCTGGCTAGATACCATCAAGAAAGATACTGGACTGAACATAGCAGAATTGAAAGAAGCCGTGACAGATCAGAAAACATGGAGAACACTGATCCATATAGTGGTAGAGAGTAGTACTCGACTGAACGGATAAAATGATGACCAGTCCCACCAACTAGGCCACACACAGCCGTATCGTCCAACACTCTGTCCACACCTGGTAACACACTCCAGAAAGTATTGAGGGGCCCTTGAGCACCCAACCACCCTAGTGTCAACAAGTAGCAACCCACCCAATGTGTGAGACAGAGCTACCCCAGTAATCTGAGTACAGTTGGTGCACTTGTCGAGGTGAGGTATACCTGCTGGGGGCTCCAACACCTGGTAGCGCAAACTGAAGATAAAGGATCTGCTGATCCAGTGATGCTGTCCGCGATAGCATCCGCCTCCACGAGGGGTGGTATTTGGTTGGAGTGTCCCACCATGAAGATAGTCTCTGTGCCTTTCGATGGTGGTCTGGTCCCAGACCACAGGTTGCAACTGCTGCACGGTGTTCTGCTGTGTCCCTTACACTATTGAGGCTAAGTGGGGCAGTATCACTGCCTAAAGGCCTGTCCCTGTAGCATCCACAAACTATACAGGGGGGCCTTGCTGGGGCCTAAGGGGGTGTCTGGCCTAGTGCAGGGGCCCCTGACACCCTGCACAGCACACCCTACCCTTCTGATGTCCCAGATCCGACTGACTAGCGTTGTGTAGACGCGCCAAATGTATCTAATTCCTCAGCAGGGAAATGCTGCAGCCCTATTGGCTGTGATGCCTCACATGTTCCTGCAGCCCCAGAGGCTGCTGGGGTTTTTAGTTCCCCTGCGGAGCTTTCTCCAACATGGCCGCCACTATCTCCCTGCACTGCGCATGCGCAAGCCCTCTGGTAATGGCTGCCGCACATTGTAATTGTTCTGCGTATGCGCATGCATCAAAAATAGTAGCGCCCTATCAGCGTCCCAACACAAAGCCTCCGGAGTACCGGAGCGCTCCCTGGCTGCCTTCACACTCTCCACTACTGTGCCGGGTCCGACTACCACTCCGGCAGCACCCGGTAACTCCCCGTACGCATCGGTGGTCCCCCGCTGGATTGGAGGTACTCGGGAACCCAGAGGGGGCTATACTTACAGTTGTGTGAAAAAGAAAGTACACCCCCTTTGAATTCAATGGTTTTACATATCAGGACTTAATACAATCATCTGTTTCTTAGCAGGTCTAAAAAATTACGTAAATACAACCTCAGATGAACAACAACACATTACATATTACACTGTGTCATGATTTATTTAACAAAAATAAAGCCAAAATGGAGAAGCCATGTGTGAAAAACTAAGTACACGTTATGATTCAATAGCTTGTAGAACCACCTTTAGCAGCAATAACTTGAAGTAATCGTTTTCTGTATGACTTTATCAGTCTCACATCATTGTGGTGCAATTGTGACCCACTCTTCTTTACAAGGTTACTTCAGTTCATTGAGGTTTGTCGGCATTTGTTTATACACAGGTCTTAAGGTCCTGCCACAGAATTTCAATCGGGTTGAGGTCTGGACTTTGACTGGGCCATTGCAACACCTTGATTCTTTTCTTTTTCAGCCATTCTGTTGTAGATTTGCTGGTGTGCTTGGGATCATTGTCCTGTTGCATGACCCAATTTCGGCCAAGCTTTAGCTGTCGGATAGATGGCTTCACATTTGACAGTAGAATACTTTGGTAGACAGAGGAGTTCTGTATGGTCGACTCAATGACTGCAAGGTTCCCAGGTCCTGTGGCTGCAAAACAAGCCCAAATAATCACCCCTCCACCACCATGCTTAACAGTTGGTATGAGGTGTTTGTGCTGATATGCTGTGTTTAGTTTTCGCAAAACGTGGTTCTGTGCATTATGGCCAAACATCTCCACTTTGGTCTCATCTGTCCAAAGGACATTGTTCCAGAAGTCTTGTGATTTGTTCAGATGCAACTTTGCAAACCTAAGCCGTGCTGCCACATTCTTTTTAGAGAGAAGTGGCTTTCTCCAAGCAACCCTTCCAAACAAACCCTACTTGTTCAGTCTTTTTCTAATTGTACTGTCATGAACTTTATCATTTAACATGCTAACTGAGGCCTGTAGAGTCTGAGATGCAACTCTTGTTTTTTTTTTGCAATTTCTCTGAGCATTGCACGGTCTGACCTTGGTGTGAATTTGCTGGGACGTCCACTCCTGGGAAGATTGGCAACTGTCTTAAATGTTTTCCACTTTTGAATAATCTTTCTCACTGTGGAATGATGGACTTTAAATTGTTTGGAAATGGCCTTATAACCCTTCCCAGATTGATGGGCAGCAACAATTGCTTCTCTAAGATCCTTGCTAATGTCTTTCCTCCTTGGCATTGTGTTACCACACACCTGAATGCTCCAGACCAGCAAACTGCTAAAACTTTGGCTTTTATATAGGTGGTCACACTTGCGGATGATCAATTAATCAAGGACATTTGATTAGCAGCACCTGCCTGCGTTAGCATCTTGATTCCTATGGAAGCAGTAAGGGTGTACTTAGTTTTTCACACATGGCTTCTCCATTTTGGCTTTATTTTTGTTAAATAATCATGACACGGTGTAATATGTCATGTGTTGTTGTTCATCTGAGGTTGTATTTACCTAATTTTAAGACCTGCTAAGGAACAGATGATTGTTATTATGTTCTGATATGTAAAACCATAGAATTCAAAGAGTGTGTACTTTCTTTTTCACACAACTGTATATACAATGATTAAGTGTCACAGCAGGAAATATTTAATGAGCATCAGTTTAATTTGTTAAGCATACACTATAACGGTATTTTTTTCAGTACAAGGTTCAGAGAACTGCATTTAGATGAAGGAACTGGCAAATTATTATGGTTGTTCTTGAAGGTTATTTGGATCTGGATTCATGAGCCCTACTTGTGACCAGTGATTCGATTATCAGCAAGTCCTCTTGTATGCACAGTCGGAATTCACGTCAACAAAGAATGTGCTCACAAAGAGCTTGTGTAATTTAATGTTTCTAGCCAAAAGAAACTTTAGTTAACTGGAAATATACACTGACAATGATAGCAAAGGAGATTTTTATAGCTATTTTATTTTTCTGTACAGCCGTAAATTTCTCTCAGGAGATAACATTTCTTTTTCCACATTACTGCAGCCGTTTTATTATTCAATTCTTTTGTCATGTTATAAAGTCTACACCCCTTAGAATCTCAGCCATACCTGGAATAACACAATTTTGTTTTTTTTCACACTGGATAACTCCCTAAGTAAGGCAGAGGTGTTAAACCCACTTCATATGATCAGATTCCATTGTACTTCATTCATGCCTTTTGTACCATAAATTACCAAAATACGCAAATAATACATACAGATGCAGAGGTCGTAATTTGAACATATCACGCGTTGTATACCTCGGAATACCCATGTCATGGCGAGTCATGACTGCGTGTTGACTCGTTTTTATCGAGTGTAGAAAATGGCATTTTAGTGTTCTGGTTTTTAAACACCTGCAAATTGACACAGTACTGTACTGTACACATTACCATTCATTCATTTCTGCCACGGAAACGCAAAAAATTGCACCCAAAGAAATCGGGATCCATGAAATTCAAACAAAGCAATCCCGTGATTGGCCGCGGGGAGTACAGCCGCGCACACGAAAACGGCTCTGTGATATGTTCGAAAAATGGCCGCTACATCTGTAGCAGTACGATTGTATACTACTGTAGATGTCAGCAATAATAAAGAACAACAATAGCATCACTAATACAGCTAATAATAATAATAATAATAATAATAATAATAATAAGAAGAAGAAGAAGTAGAAGAAGAAGAAGAAGAAGAAAAAGAAGAGTTAACTGCTTTTCTTCTACATGTTCTCCCCCCTTTAGCTCTCTCACTTCCCTCTTTTCTCTCACTCTCTACCTATTTTCTCATCCTCTTCTCTCTTACTCATCCCCTCTTCTCTCTTACTCATCCCCTCTTCACTCTTACACATCCCCTCTTCACTCTCCCTCTTCACTCTCTCTCACTCTTCACTCTCTCTCTCTGTCCCTCCACTTCACTCTCCCTTCTCTCTTTATCTTTCTTCCTCCAACTTCTTCCTCTCCCCCCCCCACGTTTCCCTCTATCTCCTTCATTCTTTCTCTCTCCCCCCTTTTCTCTCTGTCCCGTTCCCCTTCTCCCTCTCTCTCTAGATGTGTTGTGTGAGAAGGGTAGAGAAATGCAAGTGGAGGGAGGGGGTCATGATCCTGACTATCCATATCCCCCATTTTCAATGCCACAGATCCACAGTTTCACCTGCTCTAGTCTACTCTCTCTATATATGTAACACCCCTATCCCCCACAAGGGAGATTTGCTGGTACTATAGTGTTATGGTGCTGTGGTGCTCACCTGTTGGTTCCCAAGAGGTTGAATCTCTGCGATGATATAGGGAGCTTGTTATACAGTCAAGTGGTCTAGTTAGACATTTGCGGGCCCCTGGACAAAAAAAAATTCAGGATCCCTGTAACAGGGACTTATCACATACCCTGAAGCATGTGCTGCGAACCTATGTAGAAGCTAAACAGGGAGACTGGGAGATTTATTTATAGCGTTTGCTGTTTGCCTACCGAGAGGAACCGCATGAGTCCACCGGGTTCTCCCCCTTTGAGCTTCTATATGATCGCAGGGTCCGTGGACTGCTTGGCCTGTTCTATGAGAGATTAGAAGGGGAGACTACTAATACTGATGCATCTGTGCTACAGTATGTAGTAACTCTCAGAGACCGACTAGACCAACTCATGGGGTTAGCACAGGCTAACTTCAGGGGTACTCAGACAAAGTAGAAGACTTGGTATGATCACAATGTCCGTAATAGCGAGTTCATCCCTGGGCGGCAAGTGCTTGTTCTGAAGCCCACTTGGAAGAACAAACTCATGGCTGCCTGGGCTGGCCCGTATACTGTTTTCCGGTGGATGAACAAATGCAACCATATTGAACAGTTAGATCAGGAGACAGGGAGACAGAGCCTATCACATTAACATATTGAAGGAGTACTTCCAGAGTGCGGCATCGGTGCTGGCTATATGTAGCCCACCGATGGAGGACCTGGCGAGCCCAGCTCTGCCAAACCTCCTAGGGGAATCTAGGATGGGGAGTGTCACGGGAGGCCAGTACTTTTAACACCGAAACCTTCTGGGTTCACTATCACTAAGTATAGGACAAAGTAATTAAAAATGGAGTTTATCCTGGGTAAACCAGCAAATACACAAATACACAATATAACATACACTTACCACACTGGAAACATGGGGGGAAGTCTCTAGTCTCACTAGGTGCAGGGACCCACTTCATATGGGTTTACTCTGTCTGCTTCTCTGCTTCAGGATATCAGAGTGCTGAACAAACAGCAGCCACTCTAACATGTATGTTCAGCTGGTCACAGTCAAACGCCACACTCCTTCCCAGTGTGCCTCTCAGATAGACTCTCTGATGAACTAGTGCTCTTATCAGCAGTGTCCCTTATATATCCCTTGGTGGCTAACTTTTAACATTGAGCAAGGGCAGCCTGCCAAGAGAAACAGTGCCTGAGCTCAGACATGGTAACTGATTCAATTAACTAGTCCCCTACCTTTGTCCTGATCATATCTTTTCTGTGGAACAGCTCAGCTAAATGGATTACAGAAACTCCCTACATAGAAATGATCGGAACAGGCACATAACATCATTTGCAGGGCTGCCATGTTAATTTCATTACCACACAATACCAAGTATCTAAGCTGGGGGGAATTGATAACACAGGAATAAATACAGACATAAGGTATTTACAGTAAAAGACTGGACTTAATATTACACATAGCTAGCCCACATCCTTGTACTTCCCCAGACATTACATATATTTGGGCTGAAATATACATTACTTAGCCAGCCAAGTTATATGGTTTTAGGGGTAACAAGCTGGGATTTCTCTTTATTGGGTCAGTCAGCTACCCCTGCCATCACAGGGGGCACAGTAGAGTAGGTGTAGATAGGTCCCAGCTCCAGGCAACCCAGCAGTGCAGGCACAAGCTACAGTATGCTAGACCAGTACCAGGACCTGTTGACGGATAAGCCAGGAAGGACCCATATGACTGATCAATCAGTCCACACCGGGGATCAGAGACCTCTGCATAAGAATGCCTATCAAGTATCAACAGAAGTGAAGAGGAGTATAGTACAGGAGGTAGAAGAGATGATGGCCCTAGGGGTAATTGTACCGTCTCAGAGTCCATGGGCTTCACCGGTTTTCCTGGTACCTAAGAAGGACAGGACCACTTGGTTCTGTGTGGACTACCGGCAGCTCAACGCTCAGACCATGTTGGATGCCTATCCCATGCCCCACATGGACGAGCTTCTAGATGAGCTCATGGGGCAAAGTATCTGACTACCATGGATTTATCCAGGGGTTACTGGCAAATCCCACTGACCCAGGAGGCACAGGAGAAGTCAGCTTTCATCACTCTGAGTGCCTTATATGAAATTTTAGTTATTCCATTCAGAATCAAGAATACCCCGGCTACCTTCCAATATCTGGTCAATAGGTTACTGGAAGGTATGCAAGGTTTCACATGGGCATACCTGAATGACATAGCTGTATTTAGCAATTCTTGGGAATCACATTTAGTGCATTTAGCAGCAGTGCTGAAAAGGATAGGAAAAGAAGGGTTGACACTCAAATAATCTAAGTAGCTAGTCAGGATGGCAGAGGTACTGTACCTCAGGCACAGAGTAGGAGGGGGCATCCCAAGCTGGAGCCAGGTAGAGGTAGAGGTAATTCTCGAGTAGCTAGTGCCCAAACAAAGAAGCATGTTCTTGCTTTCTTAGGCACTGCTGGCTACTATAGGAATTTTGTCCCCCAGTACAGCACCCTGGCCAAACCCCTGACTGACCTGACCCAGAAGAAACTCTCGGTTCTGGTTACCTGGTCTCCCACTAGTGAGGAGGCATTCCAGGCTCTGAAGTCTGCCCTGGCTAGCGTTCCCATCCTGGCAGCCCTTAACTACAGCAAGCGGTTCGTGGTGTAGACCTATGCCTCGGATTATGGTGTCGTTGCTGTACTAAGCTAGGTAGGTGAGGATGAGGTATAGCACCCAATCGTCTACCTGAGCTGCAAGCTGTTGCCTCGGGTTGTGGCTTATGCCACCATCGAGAGAGTGCCTAGCAATCGTGTGGGCACCGGAGAAGTCCCAGCCTTTTCTGTATGGTAGAGCTTTTACGGTGAACACTGATCACAATCCCCTCACCTGGTTACAGAGGGGGATTCGAGGGAGAATGGCAAAATTATGCGCTGGAACTTTGCCCAGCAGGAATTTGACTTTACTATCCAGCACAAGAAGGGCAGTGAGCATGACAATCCAGATGGACTCTCCTGAGAGGACAACCCAAGTGACCAGAAAACCTCCAGGATATCCAGGTTTGCAGAGCCACCTGATGGGGTGACTACCCCAGAGCATTCGACTTGAGGTGGGAGGTGTGACGGTAGGGAGTAACCAGACTGTATAATAAAGGTTATGCCCTCTGGTTACCCCTGAAACCGTGGGGACCCTGGTAGCTACATAAGCACCATAAGCCAGGGACCAGGGATAATACATGCTGAAAATAAAGGGACCCCTGCTTTTTTCTGTTTTCATGTTCCCTTGGCCCTATAACTGTGATATTTCTTCTGTGTCAGGTTTAGGGGGGATATTTGGGTAGAAATACAATTATTGTGTTTGTAGGAGTTCGGGGGCCGAAGTTACTGGTAGTCCTTTAATTCTCCCCGGCAAGCAGGCATGATTTTCCAGTATGAATTACACCGGGCAACTCAGTATCCCCAGACTCTTGGATTTCTAGCCCACATATCCCAAATCCATTTCCCTTATAAGTATAATATTCCCCAATGTGTACATTGTATTAAAGTGTACTGTATAATGTTTTTGACATTTGCTATAAGGCTCTATAGAATCAACATAGACGAACAGGAAAGATCCTCCTAGAATGCACTCAGAAAGGTAAGTCAACGTGATATGGTTGATAATATTAAAAAAACCTTTTAATCACACATATAGTAAAACATCTTGTATAGAGGGAAATGGCAGAAAGTAATCACGACCAGTCCCTATTGACAAACCAAAGAAACAATCTTCCCAAATAAATACACGGGAGATAATGAGGTATGACACTACACGCCAATATGGTGGGCTAGAGAGCTGCCAGTAGTGTATCACAGTGTAACTTCAGACTAGAAAATCTTTTCTATAAAGCAGAAATCTATTGTAAAAAAATCAGCACACCTAAATAATGGTATGCTGATGCTGATCTGAAGAGTGTGTTAATAGGCAGTAGTAGGTCAGAAATAAGTACCTACATGGATACATATAGACCACAAAGTATATAGTGTATGTCTGCTCTGAACGGGGTGAAATCAACATATAATGTGGAGAGATAATACACACAACATTAAAATATCTAAACCACATACATAGCTAGTTGCTGCGTGGCTTGATGGTGTTGACTTTGCATAGGGCAGGCACAAAATGTGCTCAACTGATGCCCAGGGCATCAGTTGAGCACATTTTGTGCCTGCCTATGCAAAGTCAAAACACCATCAAGCCACGCAGCAACTAGCTATGTATGGGGTTTAGATATTTTTAATGTTTGTGTGTATTATCTCCACTATATGTTGATTTCACCCGTCAGGAGCAGACAACAACCTATATACTTTGTGGTCTATATGATCCATGTAGGTACTTATTCTGACTACTAACTGCTATTTAACCCACCTCTTCAGATCCAGCATCAGCATACCATTATTTTAGGTGTGCTGATTTTTGACAATAGATTATCGCTTTAAGAACAGATTTTAGTCTGAAGTTACACTGTGAGTACTACTGGAGCTCTCTAGCCCACATATTGGCTTGTGTGTAGTGTCATTACCTCATTATCTCCCGTGTATTATATTTGGGAAGATTGTTCTTGGTTTGTCAATAGGGACTGGTCGGGATTACTTGCTGCCATTTCCCTCTATACAAGATGTTTTACTATATGTGTTTTAAAAGGTTTTTTTAATTTACAACCATATCACGTTGACTTACCGTTCTGAGTGCATTCTAGGAGGATCTTTCCTGTTCGTCTATGTTGTTAACTATATATATCCTCTATTGCACCAGTCTGTGAGTTACCTCATTCACATTACCATTTTTACTAGCTGATGCGGGAGCCTCCATTCCCCTTTCCCTTTCCCCTTTCCCTACCCTTAAAACTTGCTCTATAGAATCAGCCAGGGCATCAGCATAGACACCAGCATGTCTGTATAGAGTCTGTAGTTCAAAGAGGAGAGGATGTCCAGAGGTGAGAAGACCATTTGGTGAGCGAGGAAGGGCAAATTGCCAAGTCCGGAGAACAAAGGGCACTCTGTGGGGAAACCTTTTGTATCTGCCAGACTTGGTGGAGCCTGCCCAGCAGGTGGCAATGAGTTAGCTGGGGGAGATAGAACTCGTAGGTGTTTCTCCCATTTGTTAAATCATATTTCCCGCTCACCCGGCTTGTCGAGCCGTCATGGCATGCCTCCTCCTCTGACGTCAGTCCAGAGACGAGCCCCTGTTTCTACTGGCTGGCGGGAGGAATTCCCACGCTCTGATTGGTTGCTCTTCCTTCTTCAATGCTGAACATAGCTCAGCAGAGGGTATGTAAGATGAAGCCCAAGCCAGAGAACCAGACTATTTTGTGGTTTCAGTCGATGAAGCTTTTTAAAGTAGCTCTGTCCAAAATAGCAGAGCAACCGCCTTCGTTTTGAAGCAAGGAAAGTCTGCCCTGCTGAGTCTAAGTCAGACACGAGGACCGAGTTCTCATTTGAAACCGTAGCGGTCGCGGTCAGGAGTTCCTGCCGAAAACAGTTCCAGGACTATCAGGACTAAGTCCCGGTCAGGAGTTTCTGCTGAATCTCGGTTCAGGACGTCCAGAACAAGGTTCCGATCAGGGTAAGCCCTTGCATGCAGCCACTCTGCACCTAGGAAAGGCTAGATCTCAACCCCCAGACCCTAGTAAGTGTGTATATTTCTGTATTTCGTGTTTTGTTGTATTTCCGATGCTTAATCCAAATAAACCCCATTTTATTTTACTGCCTTATTTTGCCTATTGAATGATTCCTGAAATGAAATATAAATATGTTAAAGGACCGGTCTACCATGACAGAGTATATACTTGAAAAAGCATTAGCTCTCTATCATTCTCATCTCATGCTGCAAATGCATATTTCCCTGCCCTGGCTTTATCTTCTCTGATCAATTTCCCATACAGTCTTTATCTTCTGCATTCCTTTGCCATAATGTGTGTTAGGCAGATTCTTCTTTCCTTTGTATACAGTGTATACAGCTAGTACCTATATCCTGTATTTGGTGTCTAAGGAGAGAAAATTGAGAGATAAGTTTTGCTTCTGTGGAGATTTACTTCCATTCTGTCTGTTTCCTTCTTGACCTCTGTTGTCTGTTATGGCCTAGCCTCATTCTGAACATCAACCCCCTTTGTGCAGGACTGCCACACACCAGTAACACACATGGTCATACTCAGACTCTGTTACAGATGCAGCGTCCATTATTTTAACAAATCACGCTGTGTATACCTCGGAATACCCATATCATGGCGCGGGATTTCTTCCAACCGTACCGCCTTAAGACACGAGTGCAGGCGAGTGCATAAAATGGCATTTTAGTGTTCTGGCTTTTAAACACCTGAAAATGAAACAGTAGCACAGTAGCACAGTGCTGTACACATTACAATTCATTCATTTCATTGCATTTACTGTAATTGCACACAATCCATGAAATTCAAACAAAGCAACCACGATAATCACGTGTGCCTGGGGCGATTGGCCAGGTTCATGCCACGTGGAGTACAGCAGCGCACACGAAAACGGCACCGTGATTTGTTAAAATAATGGCCGCTGCATCTGTATGTGGGTTCCATAGTCCAAAGTCCAACACTTAGGTTCACATAAATACCAGCCCACATGTAGTTCTTTACCAAATCACATCGTTTAAGCCTGGTACATACAGTATATATTTGAAGAAATTTAATATAAACTAAATGTTCAATGAACATACCAACCTTTAGCTGGATTGTGATTGCGTTCACTGAAAGGCTGATAACATAATACATTTAATTTATTTATGCCATATTTGAGCAAGGTGTCTTGATATCATCTTTACAGTTGATATTGCATAGGCGCTTAGAAAATCTTTACTTGAAAGTTGTGCACCTTAGTTTTACTATCTGATTTATTATTTCTTGCACATGTAACAGACTTTCTGGCCTAGTCTGACCCACCCAATCTCACATTGGCCCCTGTGGTCTAACCAGTCCCCATTACAGTGTAGTGTCTGGTGATGCACCTGTTGGCAACAGGACTCCTGAGTCTCCCGCAGGATGTTGTGTGGGGATTGCCAACCCAGACAGGCAGCTGAGGTAGTGTGCATGAGTCCTACCTATATCCAGTACAGCGCCTCCACCTCATCAGGATCCCAGCTTCCGCTTGTGGATGGTCCTGGTGAGGAACTCCTCTGTGGTGCACTCCTCGGTGTAATCACTCCACACTTACACATGAGGGTACACTGGCGACACACTTTATTCGAGCTCGGCTAGTCCCACGAATTCGGGTATACCCGGGTGTATTGAGGTTTGTGACTGTTTTCTGCCCGAGTGCATTGAGGTATTTTCCAGGCAGGGATTGAAGCATTTTATTCCCGCTGGCTGCAATACTGCACAGTATATATATATATACTGCATTACAATTCATGAATTTATGCCATCTGGTAGACACGCGAAGCATTGCAGCCTATTAAATCCTAATCATTATCATTTAACAGATCAGCCACCCGTCAGCCAGGCATGAACCCAGGCTGGGAAGGCAAACGCAACGGGGCTTGTCAGAGGTGAGGAGCGGCGCATTCCAGGTATTTGCCAGGTACATACTGGGTATTTGCTCGAATAAAGTGTGTCGGTGCAGTATATTTGAACAGAGTCATCTTTATTGATGTACGGTGGGCCAGCTGCCCGTCACAATGGATATCCTTAGCCCTCCATTGTTCACCGTACTTCCCTTTAAAAGGTATATCTTCCCTTAATAGGTGGATTCCCTATCCCCGTAGGGATATCTTTACTGTGACCAGGTCCCTGGTCACAGTTCCATACACTGTCCTTTCAACAGCTTCTCAACTCCTCCTCTATAACACAGCAACAACTAACTTTTGCACAGTGCTGTGCCTTATGTATCCTCTGGGGGCTGGCACAACTCTGACATCACTAACCATGGATTCAGAGCATGTGACCACTCCCATCCATACATAGGGCACCTCACCAGGGTGTGAGGGCAAACCTCCATAATTACTGCTGGCATGCCCATAACTTACCAGGCCTTACTGTCAGCAGGAGAGATGACTGCAGCCATTTTACAGCATGGTTACATTCTCCCCCTGGTGAATCCCACCGACCCCGGCTGGGACCTAAAATTGAAGTACCTTTCTTCAGGAACCACCTAAAAAATGAAAAACACACACACATAATTATTCCAACATTACAGTTGCTTGATAACACCTTGCGCCAAGCGCGCCCCGACCAGCAGCCACGAACTCGCGCAACAACTATCCTGTACTTCCTAATAGTAGTGCCGAGGGTCAGGTTTCTTAACCTCCCTACCCCCCATATCCAGGACAGTTATGCTGTAGTTTCGCGGCAACCCCCTCTCAGGCCGGTACACTACCTTGTGTTTGTACACATTCCTGCCAATGCTCCAAACCCTCATTAAGTGATCTATTCTTTCTTCAGCCCGGCTGCCTGTAATAGCACCCCCTTTGTTGACCATGTATTCTTCAATGGTCTCCCTTAACCACCTATCCCTATTCTCCTCAATTTCCTCCATGAGGGGTTTGGGGACGTGTGGGTACTCTAGGCCGTGAGAAATTTTATACTTGGCTGCAATAGCCCTCTCGGCCCGGCTGATCCGAGTCAATTCGGCGTTCCCTGCCCTCCCTAGCAGCACCCATGACAGGGGTTCGTCTGGATCCACAGGGTCAGACAATATCTCTGGCCCCATAGGTTCTATATTATGCTGACATATCTGGATCCACCTTTCCTCTTCTTCTGGGCCGGTGTAAATTCCCCTACCGCCCACCAATAGTCCACCACGTCCTCTTTCTGCAGCAGGAATCGCGTACGGTCCATCCACCCCACATATCCCTCGAATAAGGGGGCCCACCATCGGGTCTCCTGAAGTCCTTCTGATCCCCACTCTAGCGAATCTCCTTCCTCAGTATCCCCCCAAGAAGATATCCCCGAGGTTCCTATTGAGTGGGGAGGATTAGACCACCTCTCCTGTATTGCAGCTCTCCTCCAACTGAACTATGGCCTCTTTAGGCACCCACCTGGATTCAGATACCTTCCCCAATTGCCCTCCACCCCGTGACCCACCATCAGAGGCATAGCTGCCCAGTCTCTCCCCAGTCCGTTCCTCACCAGCTCCCTGGGACCCTTCCGACACCCCCAAACTGGACGTGGACCCACAGGAAAAGGTGACTGGGACAGGGGTGTTAGCTAAGGCATGGGGTTGGGCATAGGGACGGGCAACGGGTATACGCGGGGTTCTGACCCGCTCTCTACCCTCGGATAGTCCTGAATCACTGTGCGGCCGATCCGCTGGGGAAGTCTCACCCTTCTCCGCTTTCCTCGCCGCCTGCCAGCTCTTGGCCTTCACAGGTGATCGGTAACCGCCGCCCGATCGCCGAAGCGTAGATGTTCCCCTTCCGGTCGCTCCGCTACCTCCGCCGGAAGCGACGTCATCACCGGAACCGGATACGCCGCCATCTTGCGATGGATCCCCATGCGGGATCTCTTCCTCCACGACGACATCCGGAAGTTCCGCCGCCTGCACGTGCACTGCCTGGGCCTGGCAGGGCCTCTCCTCCGCAACAGTCTTTATCGGAGCCAGGTAAGCACTAGGACTTGTCTTACCACTCCTCTGGTTGGGCGTGGACCGCCCGTCACCGCTGGACCCGCCGGTCCCGGAATGGGAAGGGCTCCGCCTCTCGACCTTCCGCTCCACTGGCGACATCCGACTCCTCTCACCGCTGGTCCCGGTAAGTGGTGCCTTCCTTCCGTTCCCTTCACAGGGTATCACCGCGGGCCGGATCACAGCCCCAGTCGACTCTCTGGGATCCTCACCGGAGGGATCCGCCAGCTCTTTGTTCGGGGTCACCAATCGTGGTGATCGCGTTTGGCCTCCCGGTCGATACACTGACCGACCGATTTCTCCTGTTTGTCCTCAGGCAGGACGATATGTTCCGATCCCCATTCTCCAGGATCCGTGCCCTCCCGCCATAGAGCACCGGGAAGTTCGGCGGTCGGCACAGCCGTCTTCCCCGCGGGTTCAATAGATTGAATCGGCACAAATGTGGGCATAGGCCATAGATATTGCGTACCACACTGTGGACAGTGCCCTGCTGTATTCACAGTGCCGCCTGGTATTCGGCATTGTAGGCATAGGCCCACCATAGTCTCTGTCCCAGCCACCCGGATTACCAGCACGCCTCCTGATACCGAGTATGGCTGGGTGGTCATCATGCCCATCACTTCTTGGGGTTGATCCATCCTCTTTGTGGGAGTCACTCGCTGCAATGGTCTGCTCGCTAAGCTGGCTCCTCGCGACTGATCAGCAGGGGCTGAGTTGGCAGCCACTCCTTGGTCCAGCTCCACCCTCATCTGACATAGTTGAAACCCGCCCCCACTAGTAGCAATTATGGGCGGATCCCACAACGGGATAGGATGTACTTTAATTGAGGCCGCACCTCTTTCAGTCCTAGAGGGCGCGGCCACAGCTTTCGCGCCCTTATCCCCAACAGAGTGGGGTTCTTCCTTTGGCGCCAATCCCAGCCGCTTCCTTGCAGCTGCCTTGCTTGCAAAATACCCTTCCTTCTCACATACAGCACCAGCTGCAGGAATTACTTTTGGTAACATCACCGTCGGTTCATCAGCTCTTTGCTCCGCTGGATTCATACTCACGGGGCATAATTGGAAACCACTCCCCCTGGTTGAAATTAGGGGAGGGTCCCACAGACTAATCGGTTGGCTCAGCACTGGGGCTGAGTGAGTCACTGTCCATGAGGGCGCGGCTGCAGCTTTCGCGCCATACGCCCCATCAGGGCGGGGTTTTCCTGTTGGCGCCACTACTGGCCAACTCTCTGCAAGTTTTTCAAATGCAGAATTCTCTTCAGCAAGCCCACGCGGTCTCCCAGGGAAGCGGGAGCCGCCATCTTGGTTATTATTCCACATAGTGCCCACCGGCTGGTAAGCAAATTCTTCCCTTTCACCACACATTACAACAATGTCCTCAACACTGTCCTCCAGGGTAGTACCCTGCGGTCCTAGGCAGGACAAAAACGGCACGGCCACAGCCTTAGCACCACTCCACAGCAGGCTCGTGAAAGTCATTTCTGTAGCTTGCTCTCCCACGGCACGCACACCACATGCGCTCCTTCCATCTGCCTCCGTCCGCCATTTTGGACACTCCGCACCGCGCGGATTCTCCACTCTTGCGGTCGCCATAGATGTATTGTTTCCGTGATGATTGTACATGGAGCTCCTCTCTGCGGGGCAGCTACCACACCGGCACAATAAAGATTTCTCTGATGCACCACCTTGTGTACCTAATGTAGGCTGACTCGTGTTGCACTACCTCAGGCTAGGCTCACTCTCTCTGTGTCTGCTGTATCTCCTTCCTCCCAGTCTGTGCTCCCTTCGGTAAGTGGTCTGGAATGGGCTAGAGTACTCTGGCTCTTCCATGCAGTACTTGACGTCTGGAGAGAAACCCGGGCGCTATCTCTTTGGAGCTTGTCGTGTGTACGGAGATGTAGAAAAAAGGGGGGGTATGATACTGCCTGAGAGTGGTTTTCAAATGATGTCCTCCTGTGACTCCGAACCCCAGCAGGATCTATCCAGGACCCTTATAGGCAATGAATACAAAAAGGATGGGGGAGCACAGTTGTGGGAAACAGGCAGTGTAATGTATCTAGTAATTCACCCTTAATAGGATATAGCGGTTAGACCCTGATCAAGCGTAATGGCTCAGGTGGCTGATAACCAATCTTAAAGGGTAAACATACATAAATTGTGTATGTGTGGGAAAAGGGTAAAAATAATATAATAACTTACACGGCCTTGTGTAAGCTCAGTCGCTTCAAGGTTTCTTTGGGAGTCCAGTTGATCTTGCAATGATGCTTTTCTCTCTGCGATGTGTGTTCTTCTTCTTGTCGTGTATACTGCTTACTTCGTTGGTTCAATGTTCCGCTCCAGGGGGATTTCCTCTCTTATAAACAAAAAAGAGGATAGGATTAAGACATATGTATATAAAACGTAGATGAGGGGGAGGATGGGGTACAAATAGATCATTGAAATAAAACAGTATAGTTTAGCACTCACACAGGCTAATGTGAGTGTATTCTTATCTTGGTATCTTGTTTCTGCCCATTAGGGATGTAACCCAATTGGTAGCAGATTGTGATACAGGTGTGGGGACAAAGATATAAAGTGTATATACAACACAATACTCACACGGGCCAGTGTGAGTACACACTCCTAGCGATTTCTTTGTGCTTCTAGTCCTCGTGTAGCTGAAGCTGAAGATGGGTTAGGCAACAGAATATAAGACACTATGGTCTGGAGGGTAAAAAACTAACTTTATTAAAAAAACAAAAAATAAAAGTATAAAAGCAGAAACCAAAGGCTTCTGTGGGGAAGTAAAAGCAAGGGGTGGTAGGGTGGTGTATAGTAGTAGGGGGTCTCGCCTTCCGCGTCCGGATGGGGAGCTACCACTACACCTCTGCCTCCTCTGTGGTGTGCTGTGAAATGTCTCTGATTCAATAAGAGCAACGCGTTTCG
>WSYH01009386.1:0-26122 GCA_036426205.1 Ascaphus truei | reverse complement strand
GGGGGGGGGTGGTGACTGATTGGGGGGGGTGGTGACTGATTGGGGGGGTACCTCTGGTGTCACACACATACACATGCTCCCATACACACATACACATGCTCCCATACACACATACACGTGCTCCCATACACACATACATACACTTGCTGCCATACACTTGCTGCCATACACACATACATACACTTGCTCCCATACACACATACATACACTTGCTGCCATACACATGCTGCCATACACTTGCTCCCATACACACATACATACACTTGCTGCCATACACATGCTGCCATACACACATACATACACTTGCGCACACACACACACACATACACACACACGGGGGGAAGGAAAGGCCGCAACCAGCACCACCACCATGCACCTCCCCCACCCACCCGCGCCCATCTCCCGCTCGTGGGGGAGGGGGGGCAGGCCGACACCCCCCCATACCTTATGCGGGCATATTGGAAGCTTTGGGGAGGCAGGGTGGGGGGGAGGCACATGGCGAGGTATCCCCCAGGGGACAGTCAGCCCCGCAGTGGCCGCCACTATCCTGCTCTCCTCGCCGGCATGTCTTCACAATGCGCGGCCAAGCAGCTTTGCAGACTGCTTCTTCCCACCAGCCCGCGGCGGCATGAAGCTAGCAGGCGGGGAGGTGGCAGGGTAGGTAGGAGTCATGTGGCGAGGGCCGAGGCCGCCCCCCCGCACGCCAACCGGGCTGCAGCAGTGGGGACCTCCCGCCCTGGGCAGCGATCGGTGGATCGAGGGGGAAGGGGACAGGAGCAGGGGACAGGAGGAGGGGAAGGGGACAGGTGCAAGGGACAGGAGAAGGGGAATGGGACAGGAGAAGGGGACAGGAGCAGGGGACGGGAGCATGGGACAGGAGAAGGGGACAGGAGAAGGGGACAGGAGAAGGGGACAGGAGAAGGGGAATGGGACAGGAATGCTGCCGCATTGGTGGGGAATAGGGAGCCATGTGGGGACCAGGGGGATCGCAGGGAAGGAGCAGAGGGGCCGCAGCATGGCGTGTACTTACTTTTGATGTCCGGGCAGAAAGAATGGCCGCTCGTTGGGGGCGGGCTCAAATAGAGCCTGGCCGCGTGCCCACAAAGCCTGGGAGCGCGCGCCAATCAGCAGTCAGGTAGGGAGTTTATTTATTTATTTATTTTTCAGCGCGAGCAGGGAAAATTTGAGCGCGAACGGGGGAAATTTAAAAAAACCACGTGTGCTGCTTGGGCCAATATTTACACGCCCGGGGGTTAAATCCACCCGCTCCGGGCGAGTAAATGTATAGGATTGTCGAACACTGTATATATATATATATATATATATATATAGTAATATTATTTTTTCCGTCTTTATCTTGTTCCTCATTCTGTGTACAGTACAGTAGTTCATTGAGAAAGGAGAGGTTTTGTGTACATCATTACTGCTGTTTAGATACTGTACATTTGACTTTACAAACAGATTAGACTGGACACAACACCCCAATTCCCCCCAGGCCACCCTTTTTTCCTGAAACGACAGGAAAACAAAAAATTAGTGCAGTTATGTGCGTTCTGTATTATGGCAGTGTGTGATGTGTAGTACTACTGTACTGTAGATTGCTGGTGCTGCTTTCTCTGGAAAGAAAAAAATTGAGCAGTTAGTAGGCAGTTACTGTACTACTGTCAAACTAGTCTATACTGGAACTACTGTATACTCTGACTACTGTTAAATACTATGTAACCAGATGGCTGGTGCTGCTCTCTCTGTAAAGAAAAACTGTAACTACTGTATACTCTGACTATTAGGAACGAAAAAATCTGTGCCATACTTACCTGTATCATACTGTACTTACAATACAACAGTACAGTACTACTTTCCTGATGCTTGCCCATTACACGCGATCACAATGGGCAACACAGTCGCAATATGGTCTATATATTTATTGCAGCGTTCCACAGTGAGTACATCGTTCCAAAAACTCATTATGCCTTTCAACAACTCGGCCTTTTTGGAGGGTTTCACCACTTTCCGGATATGGTCCTTCAGCTGATGCCAGACCATTTTGATCGGATTGAAGTCTAGCGATCTGTCATTGGAAAAAAAAGGGACAATTAGTTTAAGAGATACAGTACAAAGTAAAAACAGTGGGGAAAAAATGAGACACGGTTACCGCACTTACTCCACTGGCGTCTTCACCCAGTAGATACCGCGCTCAAGGATATGCGTTGTTGACGCGGTGTGCTTCGGATCGTTGTCCTGGTAGAAACGGTGACCATCCGGGAACTCGCGTGTGATGTACTGCATCTCAGGGACAATGTTGTCTTGGAAGAAAGCTTTATTCATGATTCCTATAGCAAGAAAATAAAAGTGCTCAAAAAACTGCACAATAGTACAGTACAGTGCATACAGTAAGGCTACACTAGGAAAGTACAGTGCATAAGGCTACATTATATTTTATATTTTTAAACTTCAAAGATGACAATGCATCCTGGTCCACGCCTAGCGATGGCACCCCACACATGCAGCTTTACGGGGTGTTTTGGCCGCAGCTTCAAAGATATGTGGCCTTTTCTGTGGATTGCAAAGGTTGCAAATCTCTCCAGCGACACAGTAAACTCGTCAGTGAAGTTGCAATCCTGGAAAGTTTCTCCACTGTCGATCCATGCCTGGGCCTGGACCACTCTTTTTATTTTGTTTACATCCCGTATCATGGGGTACGCTCTGTAATGACAAGGAATAAATCATTTTAGCGGTACAGTACAGTTTCCTAAACAACATTTTTACCTCCTGTACTGTCCAGTACTAACCTCACACGTCCATATTTCCATCCAATTCTGCGTCTCATCTTCTTTATGCTGGTCTCGGATACAGTGAGATTGTGATTTTCCTGCAGAGTGTATTTGACCCTTAATGTTATTTTGTCCACCAGAAGCGTTGTCTCCCTACAATGTAAAGAAAAACAATCCGGTAAGTAAAAATATTAGAGACAGTAAATCAACAGGATACAATATATTGTTCTATTAATATGCAGCAATATAAAAAATATATATACTGTTGTAATATAAATATAAAAAATATATAGTGCAATAGAAGAAAAAATGTGTGATGCTCTCAAGACAATTGTGTAGTTTGAAAATTGTTATAATGAATTGGAAGACAACCTGTTGATATGTATATGTCCTATTGGATCAGGTAAACAGCTATCCCACAAGGCAATGAGGTAAGGATAGTTACCAGTTGATGATCCCTGGAAATTTGATTGAGGCAAAGCTGGAACGGACTCACTTGGGAAAACAGATTCCACGATGAAAAGAAAGTCCTTGTAGATGTCCAGCACCTCCAGGTTGAATGTGCCTCCGTTGTAGAAATCTTCACAGACAAGGAGAGGGAAAAAACGGAGTACTATCTCCAATGCTGTAAAAAACAGCCAATAAACCACAGGGTATGCGTTCCCAAAATAAAGCTATTTAATGGCTCAAAAATCAGTTACAAAACACACCAACGCGTTTCAGACCTTAGTGGTCCTTTATCAAGGTGAATACACAATTTCTAAAGAGAGTGTGATTTATACTTACCCCAAAGCCGCGCGGACCAGTCGCGAAGACTTCCGGGTGCGTCACGTGTCTCGGGTGCTAGCCCCGCGACCTGCGACGTCATCCCGTCGGTTGCTGCAGTGGGGGTGCATAGCCGCATCAGGCGCGCGACGTCACTACGCATAGGCTCATGTGGGGGGAGCATGGCGTCTGTGTAACTGTCCACAAGAACTGCCAGTGCTCCTCCTCCCTCCGCCTAGATGTTACAGTGCGTGTGACGTCACCACGCCGCGCGCGTGACGTAAGCACGTCACAATGCATCCCATTGCTAGGCAACTAGGTCCATTCGGCTCTGGGGAGGCACAATACAATAGAAACAACTTTATTAACATAGACAGTAACACTCTCCAATCTACAGTGAAAATAAAAACAAGAAAAGACAATAAAAAATGATTAAAACATAATGATAATTTAAAAAAAAAACATATCATGAAAGCAATTGATCAATATATGATTAATCCATGACTGAGTGACAACCTTGGAGAAAATAATTTCAATTCGATCTTAATGAATTTGTGTAATGTTTGTAGTGTAGGTGTCAGAAACTTTTATGGATAATAGTATGTCTTGGCATAAACAGCTTAACATTACCATAATGTAAGTTCTGAACCTATAAGAGAATGAGACTGAATTTAGGATTGCAAACCAGTTACATAACGAATGATTATTTAAATACACATATAGAGATGAAATCTTTTACGGCTATATATTCTATATTGTATATGTAATTACGATATCCATGGTTTGCAACTAGCTGAACTACATAATCTGTGCACGTGCTGCTAACAAATATTCAAACACACAATATGTTTGAAAGAGGGGTACTCCTCCAGTGGGCAAACAGAACTTAAGTATCGAATAGAAGAGAACCTATATCCCAGTCTGAATTTAGACCATGCGGGATACGGGTTTGAAGGGTAAATATCCAGTAAAGCTCTCTTCTATTCAAAATACTTAATCTGTTGCCCCCTCTAATTGGGTTCGGCACATGCTCAATGCCCATGAAGGACATGTTGCTAGAATCGCCCATGCTACAATTACTAAAATGTAGGGATACAGGATGGTTAATATCTTTTTTTATAATCAACCTTAAGTGTTCAAGGATACGAACCTTGAGATTTCTTATAGTCCTTCCTATATATTGTTTGCCGCACCCGCAGCTTAACAAATACACTACATAAGTGGTATCGCAATTAATAAATGAATTTATATGATATCTTTTACCTGTTTGTTTAGAACAAAAATCTGTCTTGCTATTCATATGTTTACATATCTTACATTTAGAGCAAACATAACTGCCCTTAGGTACAAAATAAATGCACTTAGGTAATTTAACCCGTTGGTTCTTAGTGGATTACAAACCCTATCCGCTTCTAGATTGGACATGGTTGGCAATAGTTTTTGGCTCCTTCTGAAAGACCTATTCGTGGGTCACTTCCTCGTAGATGGATTGTAACACCTCGGACATACTGCTGCTAAGACCACCCCAATGTTTCTTAACCATTAGCTTTGATTTTTGGCTTGGTTTCGGTGCTTGTAGTACAAAAAAGCGGGGTTGGACTATACTTTCTGTTTATTCCTCCTTTGACATTTTACTCTGTCCTCAATATGCGGGGTTGGTTCCTTGTCCATTGTTAGGAACAACTCTATAAAGGCTTTTTAGAATCCTTTAAAATCAAAGAGAAAAACCTCTAACTTGGTAGCGCCCCCTCTGGCTTCAACACTCTGCATCCAGATCTGGGTGAGTTGTTTGAATACAATCCATCGTGATTGGTACCAATTCTTCTCAGTCTAATGAGTCTGCATCTCCTTTGGATGCTCTTTGATCAACGCATTTTGGGTGGTCAGTCGTCGCAATCGCAGAATAGTGTTGACGTGAATTATTTGCGATAAACCGTAGGTAATATTTGCTGCGGCATATCAACAGGAAAAAGTCAATAAATCTAAAAGTGAATGTGATAAAGATTGTGATGTGGAGGTGATTTAACCGTTAAATTCATGTGTGAGATTAATCAATGAATAACGTGCAGAGACCGTGCTCTCCCCATTCCAAATGAAAAAAGATAAGGTCGTCAAATAAAGCTTGTCCAAAGTGATAATGTCTGAAGGGATTTCTATCTCTAATACACAAGGGATCGCCTCCCACCAATCCTAAAATAGATGTCGCGCTTGAAGGCATTGGGGCATAAAACTTGTACCCATAGCTTTGGTACCACGTGTTGCCGAGCTATGAAATCCCCCATAAACATAAAAATAATTATGAGTGGAAAAAATTTGTAATAGACCTTAAGAAAAAATGTGCTCTGGGCTGGCTGAAAAATCTGCATTGATGTGTAAATAAAACCGACAGAAGCCAACGCCATGGATCTTCGTGTGCTAAAATGTGCTGTGAAATCGGGGACGTAATGTCCAAACTACCCAGAGGATAATTTGTTTCCCATCTGATGGACGTTTGAGTTTGAAACCCATGAGGTCCCACACTGTTCTTTCATGTCAGACGGTGAAATGTTGCACGATTCACCATGGCCAAAAAAGGATCAACATATTCTAGAAACACCATCTCTCCAAAGATCCATATACTGGAGGACAGTTGGCCTCCCCAGGAGGGAGAGCGAGAACAATCATGCTTGGGATCTTTGGACGATTGAGGTGCAAGCATGGGGATGATAGTCGATAAGGACGGAATTCAACGAATTCAACTTCGTTGGAAACCTTCGAGGGCGCACGAGAATGGAACTTCCCATCAAGGTAGGTTCCTAATTCCTTATGAACATTGTGTAGGATTCACTCTGTAGCTGAAGATTACGGACCGGTATTTCATCATTTAATTGGCCGAAGTGCCTCTGTCCCCTATAATCGACCTTCATTTAACACAACAATTGCCATCCTTTTATCCGGCCCCCTTGCCATGACCATAGAAACGCTTGTTGGGCACCTCAGGCCTTACTAGCCATAGTAATTCACCTGGAGAGATGGTCTAAACCTGGTGATAAGTGGCTGATTTGAATCACCAGAAATACACTTGGCCGTCACAGAGTTAAGTACACGATCACTGAGATTGACTCGAACCTCGTATTTACGGCACCTATTGCCCTTCATATGTAGCGGATCAAACACAGATTTTTCTTAACCCTGGAGCGGCTGTCCTATTTCCTAAAAAGGGGCCACCGGCATCATGCAGAGTACATCCAGTTGAATTTGCCACCCACAAATTAAGTCTTTTTAAATTATACACTGTACAAAAGAACGTCTCATAGGAAAAGTATTAGCTCGAAGTGTTGTTCTTCCGAGCAATGTATTTCATCATATAATTGGTGGAACCCTTTGTATTCAGTCACATCCTAAACACCAGCAGTAAATCCTGTGATGGTTAAACATCTTTTCACTGTTCATTTGCGGACTTCCTATGTGAAGGTCGTGTAACTAGTCAATTTCCAACAGTGATTTTTACAAGGGATCTTACAGGGCAGCAAACTATCGACCTTTTGTCAAATGAGACTGATAAATTTATCATCTTGTGTTATAAGGATAACTGTCTTTGAAAGATGATTATTAACTAGCACGTTTGTGTAGAATCAGACAGATGTTGAGTTTTCCTTTGAACAGCGGGTTTATGATGACCTTTTTGGGGCTGCCTCCTTTGTTCGCTCTGTCAACGTTGACACATGTTTTTTGACCCGACAAAATTTCATAGCATTCGTTAATTCGGGACCTCCACTTTGGTTCGTCTGTTGGGATTGTTTTCACCTATATCTCTTGTCTATAGCCCATATGTCAATAACCAGTGCTTTCTTTGTTATTGGATGCATTGATCTTGCGGACCTAATCTGTTTCGAGACACTGCCACCAAGATTCTGCATCTTGTGAATGAGAGAAACGAGAATTAATTCGTTTATTAATATTGATGTCTTTTGTGCGGCCCTTAGGTTTATACTTTTATGGGAGTAGAGGAGTAAGCTATCTTAATAGTTGGGAGACCGTGACACACTGCCTTCCCAGATCCTAGTTTCGGGCTATAATCCGGATTGTCCTTTCACAAATCTCTGATTCGTGTTTTGCCATAGGTTTTTTTCCATAGATTTATGTAGTACTTGATAGGACACAGGTCTAAACCACTCATCTTTTTAAACCCCCCCATTGTCTTTTATTGACGCAGATGTTTTTTGGAGGGATCTACTGTTCATGTCATGGCTGAATGGCCCGGATGTGAGTGCAATCCGACACCCTACTTGTGAGGTACAAAATATGGAGACTCGAGTGCTCCCTCCGCCTTTCCGGTAGGACACGGCCTTCCAGGGTGAACGGGATAAACAATCTGCCGTTGTTTGTATGTCCTCAATAAGAAAGGGCACTTAGACCTAAATACCTTTGAGCACACTCATTGAACGTGACTTAACTCTTTTTTTAGCCAAGGGTTCTTCTTTTTCCATCATGAACTTTATCACCGTTTAGGCAATCTCTCCCCAGGCCGGGACAAGAATTGGTATAATTAAGGCCATGAGGGCCACACACTACTTCCTTGTCATCAAGGGGGCAGATAATGGAGTTGGGTCAGGATGAGTCGTGGGTAACTAGAGTCAGATTATAGGACCGGGACACTTCGTCAATTTAAAATGATCCAATTTGACCAGCCTCATATTCAGCCCTGCCCCGAGGCGAGATCCTTACAAACAAGTTCTAGTTAAGGAACTATCGACCCCCTCTCCACTTAGCAGAAGGTTCCATTCTCCGGCCCCGACTCCGATGCAACGAGTTGGAATGCGTATTCCGTCCGTATAATATATCCCCATCCGTTCACCATCTCCACCAAAGATACACACGATCATTTCGTGTTCTCCCTCCTGGGAGGCACCAAGGTCCAAGTATTGGATCCTTTGTGGAGGGGGTTCTCCATATGATTGACCTCTTTTTGGAAGCGTACAATCGTGCAATCAGTTACCGTTGACGATACAGGTAAAGACGAGTGTGGGACTCATGGTTCAACTCATACTCCATATGATGGGTGAAAAAAGTTTCAGTCTGGGTAATAGTTTGGACATTAGTCCCCTTTACACAGTTTATAGCACTACGATCATGGGTTGGCAGCTGTTAAGGTTTATTACGCAATCATTGATCTTTCACACAGCACAAGAGGCACATTTATTCATTAAGCATGCAATTTTACCTCACTCATCAATATTTATGTGTGAATGGGGATTTCTATCTACAAAGCACGTTCGGTACCTGTATGGGTACAAGTTTTGCCCCCTCCTAAGCGAAGCCCTATTTTTAGTTGGGTGGGACGGGCGCTCCATGTGTTTGGAGATAGAAATCCCTCTAGACCACTTTTAATCACGTTGTACAGGCTGTTATATTGACCGACTGATTGCATTTGGAATCGGGGATGAGCACTCCAACTTTATTCTGATATCTCAACAAAAAGACACGACTTTAAATTACCCTTCACACCTCCAATCACAATCTTATCACATTCACTTTTTTAGATATTACTTTCTTTTGGTTGAGAATGCATCAAAAATATTTATCACTAGGTTTGATTCGCAAATTCAATTCAAGAAACACTTTCTAGCGTCCTTTTGCTGTACAGCTGCCACCCAAAATCGGATCAAAGCCATACCAAAAAGTCAAATCATTTCGATGAGAAGAATTTGTACCAATCACGATGGATTTGTATAAAACAATCCCTAGGATCTGATGCCAGAGGTTTTGAAGCCAGGGCTAACCCAGTTAAAGGATCCTAGATCACAACGCCTTTATAGAGGTTGTTGAACATGGAACGGCTCCCCCCAATCGATCGGGACCAGGGTCCACAAGAAATCAAAAAATTCATACACTAACAATCCCGTTTGTGTACTAAAAACACATAATCCAAGCCCAATATTATTCAAAGTATTGTTAAGAAATGGGGGGTCCTCCAGCAGATACGATGTGGTTACCAATCCATCTAAGAGGAAAAGGACACAAGAAAGTGTTATTCAGGAGGCAAAACTCATGCCAACCATGTCTCTAGAAGCCTATTTGAATTCACTAGAACCACGGTTTTGTGTAAATTCTGCTGCGGCACAGTTTTATTTTTTCTCGAAGCATGCCCGTTCGGCACCCAGAAGTAGCTGGCCGCGCTGCACGAGCCCCCGAGAGTGAAGGGCGCGCGCCGAAGCAGCGGAAATCATTTAAGAGCGCCCTACCGTCGGGCGCTTATATCCATACCCAGCTGACGGGTAACGGCAGGGTCCCCCGCGGGACACCCCCTCCGCCTCTTGTCCAGCGACTAGTGTGGACACCAGGGCTCCATCGTGGGAGCCCATCTGTCCCCGCAAGCGCGTGCAGTGGGCGCCACGCTCCCGAACGCCCTGTGACCCCGCCGCAGTCTATGTTACGCCGCGGCACGCGGCATTGGGGACGGCCCTAGCAAGCAGGGAAGATCTCCGGCTTGTAGGATCTGGGCCGAGCCGTATCTGTAATAAATAAGAAACTGGGTCGCCAGTTGTACCTAGGGGCCCGTTATGTTGCTCTAAATGTAAGATAGTAAACATATGATGCAAAGGACAGATTTTTTTCAAAAAACAGGTATAAAAAGATTAATATTTAAATTCATTTATAATTTGCGATACCACTATGTAGTTATTTGTTAAGCGCGGGCTGCGGCAAAAATATAATAGTGAGGACTATCAAGAAAATCTCAAGGTGTATCCTTGAACAGTAAGGTTGATTATAAAAAAAGCTATAACATCCGGTATCATACATCTTTAGTACTGGTTTCGCCTCGGCCCGATTTCAGCACCCTGTCCTCTCATGGGACCTTCCTATTGCAGATAGGGTGGTCTTCCGAACCCCAATTTAGAGGGTTGGCAATTATTACTTTTATGGGGAGTAGAGGAGTTAAAGTTCTTAAAGTTGGGAACCCTTTGCCACACGTAGACCTAGTTTCGGGCATAATCCTGCTTGTCTCTTTCAAATTTTGATTGTTTTTTGGCCATAAGTTCTTTTTCCATAGCTTTTGTATTATTTGATAGGACAAGATCTAACTCATCAAACCCCTCCATGTCTTTATATTGACGCAGATTTTTTTGGAGGGATATAATTTCTTCATCTATGGACAGGATATGAAAGACCTAATTGTTGAAAATATGGATGACTCTGATGCACCATCTCCCAAAGATCCACAAGACATTGGTCTCCCCTCCTGGGAGGCCAATTGTCTCCAGTATTGGATCTTTGGGAGATGGTGAAAGATGGGGATGATAGGATACGGACGATTACTGCTGCGGCACAGTTTATTCGAGCATTTGCCCGTTCTGTGCCGCAGCAGTAGCCTGGCGCGCGCCCGAGAGTGACGGGCGCGCGCCGAAGCAGCGGAAGAGCGCCCTCCGATCGGGGCGCTCTCCCTACCGCTGCCGGGTCCGCCGGGTCCCCCGGAACCCCCTGCCGCTGTCCCGCGATCGCGGGACACCAGGGCTCCCTCGGGGAGCCCCTGGACGCGCGTGCAGGGGGCGCACGCTCCCGAAGACGCGTGACCGCGCGTCTATGACGCGCGGCACGCCGAGGGGCGGCCACTAGCAAGCCGGGAAATCTCCCGGCTTGCGGATCTGGCCGCAGTGTAATAAACTGTGTCGCCAGTGTACCTAAGGGCAGTTATGTTTGCTCTAAATGTAAGATATGTAAACATCCTCCTCCACCCTTCTTCGATGTCGCTGCCGCTTCTCTCCATGGAACCCCCATCTCATCCTCCGTTGCACCCATCCACCCAGATGTCCACACGCCATGCACAAGAAGCAGCTCGTTAGAACGGATGCTGCATGGGATAACTGTGGATTTCCCCGGGAACTCTATTGTGTTGGCAAAGATAGATTTGCTTCTGGACACCATGCTAAATGTGGAGCAACGGATGCTACATATGGATCAACGGATGCTAGATATGGATTAATGGCTGCAACATATGGATCAACGTATGGATCGACGGATGGAGAAGACAGAGGCTGACATAGCGAGTATACATCATTTGCTCAGTGTTCATGCCCCTGTTTCCCCGACGCCGGAGCAGGAGGGTGGCATGGATGTGCTGAATGGGAGCATCAACCCCCTTCCATCACCAAGCGCACCCACTCCACCAGAAGATTTAGTGTACATGTATGCCATTGAGGAGGGCATGACAACCCCGTCAAGACCATGCCAGGAGACAACATGGCGACCAAGACCGGAGGAAAGCTTCCTCCCAGACAACCTACCATCGCCCGTCGCCTCAAGCACACCCGCTCCCAGAAGACCTACATTCACTCGCATCGATACGGTGCCCGACATCACCCTGTGCGATCTGCCACCGGCGATCAAGGAGAAGTATAGGGTGATGAGTGCTGGTGCACCCCACAAGTATATACAAAAAATATAAGTGCGCAACCCCAAAACAACTCAATCGTGTGGAAGACAATGTCTAATAGTGGTACATAAATTCCTAATAAATTGTGTTAATATTAAACCAAGTGAAAATATTAGGCACAACCCTACTGTGGAAGTGAAAAAAATACCATACAGGATCGTTGGTGTAAGGCGTATGCAGCTCTAAATAAAGAGTGGCTCGGCACTCTCACGAACTAGAGATAAAGACAAGAAAAAAAGCGCAAAATGCAAATAGTAAAGTAAAAATGGTGAGTATCCTGCGTACATTTAAAACATAGATCATAAGCGTTTACGTGTATCAACACACGATGTTACCACACAACAGAGTGGAAGACTTGGAGGTTGTAGCTCAGGTAAATGAACTCCTGCTGGAACTCGAAGTCATCTGCATCTGGCGTGGTGTCAGCAACCTGCAGCCGGATCGTCCACAAAATGGAGAAAGAAACAGCTGGGATCGTCTGCCTCTACAGTCCACGCTCAGTGCATATAGCAAGCGAATTCCAGGTAGTTGTAGTCCCGAACACGTGGGTACACAGAGATAAGGTCCCGAACACGGTCAGTTAAACCGGCACTCAGCAGAGGGGATCAGTCCTGGTGAGCGCGCCAATATGACGTCACCCGTAGGGGCGCAGCTACACACAAGGCGGGCCCAAGCAGAAAGGCTAGGAGCTGCGTGAGCACATAAAAATAAAAATGCTCAAAAATGTCCCAAACTTGCAGTATGGCAAGACAAAACCATTAAAAGGTACCACATTAAATGATAAATAAAATTCCAACGCGTTTCGAAGCTAGATAATGTGAGAAGCATTATCTAGCTTCGAAACGCGTTGGATTTTATTTATCTATATATATATATATATCTCTAATGTGGTACCTTTAATGGTTTTGTCTTGCCATACTGCAAGTTTGGGACATTTTTTTTTTTTTTTCAAATATTTTTATTAGGCATTTAAACATAAATACAGGTATACAAACGATAGGCCTAACATTTTAACACCTTTTTGGGGGTGGGAAACAGAATGACAACCTGGTTGTCAAAAAAGTGGGAGTGTAACCGTTAGGGATTTAAGGCAAGGGGGGGTTTTGAGGGAGGGAGGTGGCTGTTGGGGGTTCTGTCCGCGGGGTAGCATTTAGTCCTCTATGAGGAGGGGGTGGTACTTCGTCTAGACGGAGCTGGTTGTTGCTCTCTATTAAGGAGAATCCAAGGTTCCCAAACATCCTCGAAGGCGGGGAGTTTTTGTCTCACAATGGCAGTAAGTCTATGTTCATCACATCACCGACTCTTTTTTTGATTGTACTCATAGCCGGCGTGGTTGTTTTCCTCCAGGAGGCCGCAATACAGCATCTCGCCGTGGTAAGAATGAAGGATATTAATTTCCTAGTTGGTCGGACAATGTTGGACATTGGTAGGGCCAACAGGAAGGTCAGTGGTTCAATAGGTATTTCTAGGTCGGTGACCTCTTTTATCAAAATTTGGACCTTGGCCCAGTACTTTACAATTTCTGGACAGGACCACCAGATGTGGACCATGTCCCCTCTATGACCACAGCCTCTCCAGCATAGGTCTGATGCCAAAGGGTAGATCTGGTTTAATCGTGCTGGGGTAAAATACCAGCCAAACATAATTTTATAAATGTTTTCCTTTATTGTAGTACATAGGGAAGTTTCTGAGGCTGCCTGCCAGATTTCTTCCCAAGTCTCTCTTTCTATATTTATACTCAGGTCTGTCGCCCATCTGAGCATGTAGTCATGCTGTTTGAAGGTCGTTGAGTGCTCTAGTGCACTATAGATCTCCGAGATTAGACCTTTCTGGTGGGTCTTGACCTTGCAGAGGTGTTCAAAATTAGTGAGAGTGGGGTATTCTGGGAGTGGGCATGTTGTCCGAATAAAGTTTCTGATTTGGAGGTATTTGAATGTGTCCAATTCTCTAATTTTGTGTTTGGCCCTCAGTTCTTGATAGCTCAGGAGCTTTCCAAGGCTTAGTAGGTCGGCAATCGCCCCTATACCCCGTGTGCTGAAGTGGTCGAACAGTTTAGATCCACATCCCGGGGGGAATTTCGGGTTATTAAAGATGGGGGTCAATTTGGATCTTGTTGAGGAGAGGCCATATTTGTGTTTACATCTTATCCAGACTTCCCACGTGTGTCGTGAGGCCTGTAGTTTTAGGTTGTTTGTGTGCCCATCTCCTCTGTTCAGGCTCCAGAGGCAGGCTAGCAGAGAAGGCATCTTGGCATACTGAGTCTCTATTTTTACCCAGCAACAATGGACCGGGTCTGAGTTCCACATTACTGCCTGCTTGAGTTGAGCAGCTAGGTAGTATTTATATAGGTCTGGTACTCCCAGACCCCCTCTAGATCTTGATGCCAACAGGACCGATCTGGCGACTCTGGGTCTCCAGCCCTGCCAAATAAACTGGAAAAATCTGTTTTGTAAGTTTTTCAGATCAGTGCCCGGAACGTGGATCGGGAGTGTTTGGAAAAAGTATAACATTCTTGGGAGTATATTCATCTTAGCGGATATCATCCTCCCGATCCACGAAATCTGGTAACCTTCCCACTGATCTAGATCCTTTTTGATCTTGTCCCATAAATTCGGGTAGTTATCCCGGTATAAATCCCGATAGTGCCTTGACACATTAATTCCCAGATATTTAATGTATGAAGGGCACCATCTATAGCTGAAATTTAGTTTGAGTAGTTTAACTTCGGGATCTGGGAGACTAAGATTTAGGGCCTCTGATTTGTCGCTGTTTATTTTATATCCTGATACCTTTCTGAACTCCGTCAGTTCCTTCTGAAGGTTAGGGAGGGAAGTTAGGGGTTTAGTCAAAGTTAGAATGATATCATCAGCGAATAGGGAGATTTTGTATTGTTCTTTATCGATGGGGATACCCTGGATATTCGGGTTATGTCTTATTTTGGTCGCCAGTGGTTCAATCGTGAGGGCAAAAAGGAGGGGGGATAGGGGGCATCCTTGCCGGGTTCCATTTCTAATTTGGAATAGTTCGGGGCCTCCACCTGATAGTCGTACTGAGGCAGACGGGTTTTGATAAAGCGCTCGAACACCCTTCAGGAATGAGTCCCTGAACCCAAATTTTACCAGCGTTTGGTCTAAAAATAGCCAGTCAATTCTGTCAAACGCCTTCTCTGCGTCAAAGCTTAGTAACATCGCCTTTGAGCCTGTCTGGTGGGCATGATCAACTAAGTAAAATTATCTTACGGGTATTGTCTGAGGCCTGATGTCCCAGGACAAACCCGACCTGGTCCATGTGTATCAGCCTCGGGAGGATAGGATTAAGTCTGTTCGCCAAAATTTTGCTATATAATTTAAGGTCATTGTTCAACAGTGAGATTGGTCTGTAACTTCCACACTGAGTGGGGTCCTTCCCTTCTTTGAGTATTATGGCCAGATTAGCGGACGACATTGAAGATGGGATAGGACTACCTTCTAGGAATGAGTTGAACAAATTCAATAGGTGTGTGGACAAGATGGGGAGAAATTTCTTATAGTAGGCATTCGTGAAACCATCAGGGCCCGGCGTCCTGGAGATTTTTGACGCTTTGACGGCCGCTTCCAATTCTTCTACCGTTATTTTTGCGTTTAAACTAATATTTTCTTCCTCTGTTAGCGAGGGGAGTTCGCAATCGTCTAGATAGTCTATAGCTGACGATAAGTCAGTTGTGCTAGGGTTAGCAGAGCGAGCTCTCAGGTTATATAATTTGGTATAAAATTTGGTGAATTCCTCTGCTATTTTTTTTTCATTGTATAGAATCTCACCAGAATTATTCTTGATCGCCGTTATTTGCGATCTTTTTTGTATTCCTCTTAGCTTACTCGCAAGAAGTCTATCGGCCTTGTTCCCTTTATCATAGTACCTCTGACCAGTCCATTTAAGAGCTTTTTCTACGTTTTCCAATTGGATTACTTTCCAATCGTTTCTAGCAGTTGTCAGCTGTTTATAGATTCTCCAAGAGGGGTTATTTTTATGCTGCTGCTCTAATTTGACTATTTTATCTGTAAGCTCTTTGGTTAATTTGAGTTTAGTTTTTTTTCGGTGGGAGGCAATCGAGATAAGGTTTCCTCGGATTGTCGCCTTATGGGCTTCCCACAGGCTTGCTGGAGACAAGACGGAGCCCGCATTTATTCTAAAGTATTCCCTAAGGGATTTTTTGAGCTCCAGCACTGTCCCAGAGTGGTTCAGTAAGGAGTCGTTCAGTTTCCAGCTATACGAGATCGATTTCATGAATGGAATGGATAGGGTCATGGTGATGGGAGCGTGATCTGACAACGTGATAGGGCCGATGTCTGAGTCAGTGGTGGCCTCTAGAATGTTCTTGGTAGCAATAAAATAGTCAACACGGGAATAGGTCTGGTGAGGTGCCGAGTAAAAGGTATAATCCCTTTGCCCCTGATGTTGTGTTCTCCAAATGTCCACCAGAGAAAAGTCACCCAAAATATCTTTACATTTTTTCCCCAGTCTTTGTGACTGAGGGGAGTGTTGTCGTCCAGGGTGGCTCGATTTGTCTTCTTTTGGGTTGAGAGCCATGTTCAGGTCACCCGCTATGAGTAGCGAGGATAAGTACTGTGGGTCAATTTCTTCCAGAACCTTTTTCAGAAATTCTGTCTGGTTCTCGTTTGGGGCGTATAGGTTAATAACGGCGATTGCCGAGCCTGAAAGTGAGCCGTAGACTACAGTAAATCTTCCCTCTGGATCTGCCTGGATTTTTGTTAGATTAAATGGGGTGCCCTGACGAATCAGAATGGCAACCCCTCTGCGTTTGCTACTGAATGATGAGAAATAGCTCAACGGATACGCATGTTGAAATGTTTTGGGCGGATCTTGAGATGTGAAGTGCGTCTCCTAGAGAAAAACAACATCGCCACCCGACTTTTTTATTTCCTGGAGGGCTAGGCGTCTCTTCCTATTATTATGTAGGCCCTTGACATTTAAGGAAACAATTTTTATTGCTTTTTGGTGGGCCATACTGCCTGGGTTTGCTATTGGCTTGTGAGGGCTTTCCCTTCTTGGTGGGAGAAGGAGGATTTGGGGTTGAGTCTCAGTAAGGGGGGACAGGGGAGGGCGAGGGCGAGGGAAGCTGCATCGATAAAAGGGGTACATTTTTAGGCATTGTTGTTCCAACACTTGGTTGATGGCATAATTTTCACATTCATTTTGGTCGCATATTCAAGTATTTCGTGTATTTACACTTCTTTTTTTTTTATATTTTTATACTCTGGGGTTTTGAGCATCTGCAGGGGTGGGGTAGGTGGGGGTTAAATATAGGGAAGGGAGAAGGGGGTCGTGTGGCGGGGGGGGGACTGGGTAGTGGAGTGGGAAGGGGTGCGGGTGGTGGGGGGGGATATGGGGGACCTAAGCGAAGTGAAACCTTTGTTTTAAACCTTCCAGCGCACTATGGCAACACTCTATTTAACGCTTAGTTAATGGGGTTCGCATAACTTGGGATAACTGGGGTAATAACTAACTGAGTCTACGTGTGTCTCTGCGTTACAGACCCTGTCCCAACGGAGTCCTCGGCAGGGATTGCCGGGGTGCGGCGGACTGGGTCATTAGTGTCCTGGGGTGTTGCTGCCTTGCAGAGCGAGTCCCAGGAAGCGCAGCAGTCGCCTTCTTCGTGGATCGGGGGATGGTGCGCCAAGCCCCCCTCAGCCGAGGGGAGAGGGACGACGAGGGTCTGCCGTGTGGTGCAGCTCGGCCGCAACTCGCGGGTTCCTCTTGCCTGCACACCTCTAGGACGCTCTTGTGATGGGGAGCTGGTAGCAGGAAGCAGGCGATCCTCGAGGGCGCTGTGAGTGATGAGCTGGACGGTGAGCGCCCGGGGCTCCTCAAGGTAAGTGAGGTGCCCTCCAACGCCATCTTCTCCTTGCGATGGAGTTTTTCCGGCTCTCAGGGGTTGTCGGGGCGGGTGAGTAGCATGGCAGCCTCTTCATCTATCCCGCTTATGCCTTTGTTCTGCCAGTCGCTCCGATGCTCTCACTGGCGGGTCTTCCATTTCCCGGGAGCGGGGCCCAGATGATTCAGAGGCTCAGGAGGGCAACACAGTAAGGCCCAGGGCTTTCACCATTCGGTCCATATCTTCGGGGTATTTGATAGTGAGGAATTTCCCCTTGTTGTTTATGACCAATTTAAAAGGGAAACCCCACTTGTAGTTGATACCCTTCTCCCTTAGCAGCAGTGTGAGGGGACGTAGTTCCTTGCAGCGGTTGATCGTTAGCTTCGACAGGTCGTTATAGACCTGGAGCGATTCTCCGTGGAACTGGATCGAGTCTCTCTCCCTGCACGCTCCAATCAGTTTGTCTTTGGTTGAATAACTGTGAAGTCGCACGATGACATCGCGTTTGCCGTTCACGTCCTCTGACCGAGGCCCCAACGCTCTGTGATCTCTGTCTATTTCCATGTCCCGGGGGTCCAGGTCGGCACATAGTAGGGTAAACAGGTCCCTCAGATACTCCCTTAAGTGGCCACGTAGGACCGCTTCCGGGACGCAGCGGATCCTCAGGTTCTGGCGGCGGTCCCGGTTTTCTTGGTCCTCCAGACCGTCACGCAGGGAGTGGATTTCTCGGCCCAGGCGGAGGATCTCTTCATCAGCGTCGGCTTGGGGTTTTTGGGCCTCCTCGAGCCAGCTCTCTAGCGTCGTGGTACGTTCTTGGAGGCCTTGGATATCTTGTTTGATCGCCGAAACCGCTTCTTTGAGGTCGGCTTGCAGGGATCTATGCAGCTTTGCGTGTAATTCTTCCAGAAACGCCTTGGTGATTCCCCCGTCCGGGGGAGCGGTATCAGCGGGGCTTCCAGAGTCGGGTAGGCCTTGTTTGCCTCGTGCGCCTGGCGGGGAACCGCCATCTTGTTTTTTCCCCCCTGCATCAGCGCCTTGCTTCGCGGGAGGAAAGTACCTGCCAACCCCCTGGGGTTGGCTGGGTTTTCCCCTTATTTGACATGCCGCTGGGTTTAGGAGGTAAGGGGGGACTTTTAGGGGAATTTTTGCCGGACGAAAATGCCTTTATTCAGCGTTTATGTAAGCGGGTCTCCGGAGCTCTCCCTTCACCCGTCTGCTCTGGATGACGTCATCGGCACGCCCTCCAAGTTTGGGACATTTTTGAGCATTTTTATGTGCTCACGCAACCCCCAGCCTTTCTGCTTGGGCCCGCCTTGTGTGTAGCTGCGTCCCTGCGGGCGACGTCATATTGGCGCGCTCACCAGGACTGATCCCCTCTGCTGAGTGCCGGTTGAACTGACCGTGTTCTGGACCTTTTCTCTGTGTACCCACTTGATCGGGACTACAACTACCTGGAATCCTCTTTGTCAGGGTCTCCTAGACCTCCTGCCTAGCCATAGCGTCCTTGTCCACTGGGTGTGCTGATGCCTTCTGTTGGCTCTGGGTTCCTCTGTCTGTCTGTCTTCTTGTTGCTCCTGTCTCTGTCCTTTATAGCTTGCTTCCTGTCTGTTGCTTTTGCCTTTGCTTCAAGTCAGACTCCTACAGTATGCACATGCCTCTGTCTTTGATTCCTGATCTGTTCCTGTACCTGTACCTGTATTTGAGTCTGTTCACAGTAAAAGCCCTTGCTAGTAATCTGGCTTGTCCCTGTTTGTTCCTGCTCCCCGGTCTCAGTCCCTGCTCCCTGTTCTCAGTCCCTGTCCTGCCCCGCCTGTCCTGTTCCAGTCTCCTCGTTGCCGACCTCTGCTTGTTACCTGACTTCGCTGCCTGCCGCCTGCCTCGGACCCCTGCTTGTTACCTGACTTCGCTACCTGCCGCCTGCCTCGGACCCCTGCTTGTTACCTGACTTCACTACCTGCCGCCTGCCTCGGACCCCTGCTTGTGACCCCTACTACGCTCGTGCTGTTCCGGCCACCGAGATCCTACCCGCCACAGGAGTCTCCCCTGACACGCTTGCTATATGCGCTGAGCGTGGGCTGTAGAGGCAGACGATCCAGGATGTTTTCTTTCTCCATTTTGTGGACAATCCGGCTGTAGGTTGCTGACACCACGCCAGATGCAGATGACTTCGAATTTACCTGAGCTACAACCTCCAAGTCTTCCACTCTGCTGTGTGGTAACATCGTGTGTTGTTACACGTAAACGCTTATGATCTATGTTTTAAATGTACGCAGAATACTCACCATTTTTACTTAAACACTGTTTTTGATTTACTTCACTATTTGCGTTTTGCGCTTTTTTTCTTGTCTTTACCCCACAAGTATGCCTTGTTACTTTTTATGCACCATGTGCCCTACACTTTGTACTGCGACTGGGCCTTCAGAGTGAACTACGAAGGAAATCGCGTAAAAAAGGCGCTTCCTGCCAATTTAAGAAAGACCATTCTGGGGGAATTGCGGCACTTTTATACAATTACAGATCCTGTAATGAATGGCGTTCGAGACTGCATTAATGGCGTTTTGCGCCATGCAAGGAACCGGCCATGGATGGACAATCTGGTGGACTTTCTGGTTTAATCACGGGTACTGTAAGACCATAATGTTGTGCTGAACTGTACTGTACATGTTTTGACCTGCTGTACTTAAATAAAGGAGATGTTGTTGTGTGTTTTAACTTGTATTTATACAGAAATGTTTTAACTTGCTGTACACACACAGTACTTGCACAATTCCAGTCCCAGAGGGCCGCAAACAGGCACGGTTTTCAAAGGTTACCCTGAAAACCGGGCCTGTTTGCTGCCCTCGAGGACTGTACTGGTGCAGACTGTTTTGCACACCATCCAACTGTATATGTTTTGACTTGCCGTTCTTTAATAAAGGAGATGTTGCATTTTGTTTATTTTATGAATAAAGAATTTGTTTTTAAAACATGTGACTGTAAACCATACTTACTGACTGTAAATGTTTTTACTTTCTATACATAAATGTTTTCACTACTGTCGCAGTAAACCATACACCTGTTGATGTTTTGAATTGCTGTGCACTTAAAATGTTTCTACATTGTACAGTATTTTTTTTTGTAATCACAGGTAAGACCATACTGTTGTGCTGAACTGTATTGTACGCTACATGATTTGACCTGTTGTACTTAAATAAAGGAGATGTTGTTGTGTGTTTTATACAGAAATGTTTTAACTTGCTGTACACACACACAGGACCTGCACAATTCCAGTCCCTGAGGGCCGCAAACAGGCACGGTTTTCAAAGGTTACCCTGAAAACCCGCCCTGTTTGCTGCCCTCAAGGACTGTACTTGTGCAGACTGTTTTGCACACCATCCCACTGTACAGTATATGTTTTGACTTGCCGTTCTTTAATAAAGGAGATGTTGCGTTTTGTTTATTTTATGAATAAAGAATTTGTTTTTAAAACATGTGACTGTAAACCATACTGACTGACATAAATGTTTTCACAACTATAGCAGTAAACCATACACCTGTTGATGTTTTGAATTTGCTGTGCACTTAAAATGTTTCTACATTGTACAGTATTTGTAAATAAATGTTTTTGTACTTACTCCACCAATAAAAGAACATGTTGATTTGTTTTACAATGTTCCATTGGCTCCTTTGCTACTGTAACAAAATACAGTGTTTCTAGAATGTACACTACTGTCCAGGCATACTGTACTGTATACTATAGGCATGCTCAGTACAAGAGTATTAATAAAAAATATAAGACACATACAGTACTGTACTGTATGTACTGGCACTGTATAGAAGACACTTTCTGTATGTACAGTACTGTAATACATGTTGAATAGATGCATAGTTTTAATTTTTTCGGGTTTATTACACAGTATACTGTTTATAAAAAGTATTTGTACTGTACGGCTGGAAAACATCAGCATACTGTTTCAGGTACAGTATTCTATCCTAATCAATAATAACGGCCATTAAACTGTAGACTCCGGTACGTGGGTTTTTAAATCCGATTCAGCAATGTGCAGGCATTGTTACACAAAGCGATATTATCATCGAAGTTCCTCCATTAGCCGTTTTCTTTTCTGAGGAAAAACAAAAAGAAAAGTTTTACTGTAATGGTCAGCCCCCTAAAGAAGTTCCGAGCCAGTCCCACCAATAATTTTCTCGGGGGGCGTCTCCTGTTCACATGCGCATGCGCCTACCGTCGATGTAATGACACGCATATGAGTTTCAAGAAAGTTCCAATGCGCATGTGCCTAGCGTTCCACCAATTGTTCAGTATCTGCAGTACAGTACTGGAGAAGCCGCTAGCCAATAATATTGCTTACAGGAGAATCGCTTGACTTTTGAATCGCGCCGATATTGATACTGTATTGTCAAAATAAAAAAAACACAGAAAATAATACGGCAACAATACTCACCATAGAATTTCCCATTCAGCTGGCGCCGGCGCCGGACCACTGCCAGTCCAGTGTTCATTATCATCCACATCGATAGTTTGCAGCGGGACTAGTACACCTGTAGTGAGCTGATGAGGCTGGAAATTGCTTAGGTACATGCAAGCTTGATCGAAACTGCACGCGAAATCCAGCTCAGGCTTGCTGGATAGACAGCAAGGGTTGTCACTGACGGTGGGACCGTTATTGGAAGCCGGTGCTGGTGCATTGCTTGGCAGCGACTGTCGTTTCTTAGTTGGTTTTAACACGACCTTTCGCCTTTTGCCGTCTGCATGATCATAGATACAGGTAAAAGCCAGTGATACACACCAGTACCCTCCAACAAACTGTGGCTCAATACGATAAAAACAGGGATCGCTACATAACCTTTTCCTTATTGCACGCTTCCACGTTTGAGGAGCTGGCGAAAATTTGTAAAACTCATAGTTTTCGATAAAATACTGATAAATTTGAACAACTGTTGCCATCTTATCATCTGTTGCATTAATCGCGGCCCATATCAAATACACGTAACTTCTGTCGGGGTTTTGGAAAACGGGTTGCACTTGAACACTCATGGTGACGGGTCTCTGGAGAATACTGTAACCGAAACTGGTCTTTGTCTTTATGTAATATGAAAAGCCTAAATTGATACATTTTTGCAACCTCTTCCTTCAGTCTCAAGGCCAATTTACAATAGCACACTGTGGTATCTTTTTTAAACGAAACACCTGCAAGTCGACACAATACTGAAGTGCATGCGCATTACAATTCATGCATATCTGCCATCTGGCGGACACGCGAAGAATTGCAACCTATTAAATCCGAACCATTGTCAATAAACGCATCAACCGCGCGTCAACCTCGCATGACCCGCGCATGCGAGGTGGCTCAGAACGCAAAATGAATGCGGCATGCTCCCGGTGAAGTGCGTCGCATTCCAGGAAAAAGCCAGGGAAATACCGGCGATGTGTTAGAATAAAATGAGCCGCAGCAGTATATATGTAAACAGGAGAGAAAGAAGCTCAAAAGGATAGCACTCTGGTATACCATTGGCAATATCAAAAACACATTTTATTAATTAGATGTTACAAAACAGAATAAAAGATAGCACAGAAAATGTAAAAACATGGCATAGATCCCCTGTGCGTAAACCAAAGCAGTATGCTGGCTAACATGCCTGTGATAACGTAAAGAACCCCAAGCTAAAATACAAATCCCAGAAGAAAGTACAGCTTCTCAAGGAAAACAGCAAACAGTGCTACTGTGTAGCAGATAGAAAGTGTTTGAGGGTTAATTACCCATACAAACAAGAAATGTGGGAAAACTGGAACTAAAACCTCACAAAAAATTCAATCTCCTCATGAAGTGTCATGGAAATGATAGAATACTGGTGGTAATGCCAAGACAAGCTCACATAACAATGCAGAAAGACAGTCCTATTAAAGAGATAGATAGCGAGTAATGTTGATCCAGATTCAATAAACACACAGGGGGTCATGCACTAAGCTCCATTAAGTCGTTATTAGAGCGCAAAGTGCTCTTAGAACGTGATGTTGCGCTGAACACGATGCACTAAGCCACGCAAACAGGCACTTTGCGCTCTAAAACTGACTTTTTACAGGTTTCTTCATTGGGTGTGTTTTTTGATTTCTTGGGGGAGGCACATTGACTGACAATATATTAATCTGTACCACTTTAGGGTACAGATGAATACATTATTATGACAATATTTGGAGGGCATTTGGGGCTTGGTATTGCTGTTGGTGTTTTTAATGTCAGTTATTTATGTGGATGTCATTGTTTGTTTTTTTCCTGCTTAATGTAATAAAATGTTTGCGATTGGTGTTCGCTTGTAGTTAATGTTCTATTATGTTAGCTAATGTGTTTTATGGTTACTTCAGAGATTGTTTGAATGTATTTCTTTGTCTTTTAATGGTTACATTCATTAATGTTGTAGTAATTCATTGGTTTGATTGGTTAGTGGTACTATTAATTTTGAGTTGGTTTAGGAATTAATTCGTTTAATTAGTTAATGGTTTAATTAATTCATTGTTGATGTTGTTACTGCTTGTATTCATTGGATTAGCTGGCTACTGTTTTTATTTACTTTATTTAGGTATGCTAATGCAGTGTTTAATAATAGGCAAATAATCTATTATCAATATCTGGATAATAGTAATTTTGCACATTATTGTACTGTATGTGTTGGGACGGAGGGGGTAGTGGGGGGCATGTATTGATGTTTGTTAAGTCTTTTTTTAATAAATATGTGTTTCATAGTGTAGATGTGCAGGGGGTCTCCGGAGCTGAACCGCATTGGTTTCATGTCCGAGGACCCCCTACTTCAGGAGATACAGGCCCCGTTATGAGGTGGTGGTATCCCCTGCACTTTCAAGCGTCTGTGTCACGTGACCGGGACATTGAAATTCTGAAGGGGATACCGGCACCCCATAACGGGGCCTGTATCTCCTGAATTAGGGGTCCTCGGACCTGAAACCAATGCTGTTCAGCTCCATAGACCCCCTGCTCATGTACACTATTATTCAAATGTATTTATTTAGTGTACGATCGCCTGTAACAGCCTTGCATGGAGATGGCAAATCTCCATGCAAATGTTACATGCAGCTTTTTTTTCTTTCAGCTAGCGTACGTGAAGTTTAAGAACGCTAGCATGGGGGAAAAAACCAACACGTACGCTGTGGGTGTTTTGAGCACGTACGTTAAAAAATGGGCTCAAGGCCTTAGTGAATCGCGTCCCCGGCCTCGCTTTTTAACGGACGTGCTTTTTTTGAGCATTAGACCGCAAACCCATTGAGCTTAGTGCATAGCCCCAACAGTTCTGAAGTATATATAGATGCTCAGCACTATCCTGTATGCATGTGTAAAGATCATAGAACATGCATAAGGCAGCAGCTTATATTGGTTTAATTACGTATCCCAAGAAGGGGAGAAACCAGGGGATCCTGCCTACAGCACCCACTCCTACGCGTTTTGGCTGGATGCCTTCAACTGGGAGTGGTGGGGTAGGCAGAATAGAATACACTCTTAAAAAGGATTAAATTCGCGCCAAAACTATAATCACCAGGTGAAAAATCAGACCTTAAACATACCTTAATGGTAGCCGGAAGTACAGGGAACAAACGAACCTACTGCGCATGCGCAACATGACGTCGCAGTCTGGGTGCGCTCCACAGTGAGAGGCACCCCCATTGAGCCATGTGCGCATGCGTGTAGCTCCCACTAGGCGTCCCAAGATAAGGGGAGATTAGCACTACATATCAAAACGGCCTACAGGGCATGCACATTCACAACCTAGGGTGGCCACTCATATGTGCGTCTAAATTAAAAGTGCTCAGCTCCTTACCTAGCATTTAATCGCAGGCCCTGTTATCCACTGTAAAGGGGTAGGTACTCATACCGTAATCACCCAGTGAAAATTCAAACCTCAAACATAACCAGGAATACAGGAAACATATGGACCTATTGCGCATTCGCTATGACGTCATAGGGCTCTATGCAGTAAGCACAGAAAAAGTCCTCTCGCCAAGTGTTCCTTATCGGCATGATTCTGCCGATTTTCCCTCGCCGTATGCAATAAGTGCCGAATCCCTTCCGAATCAAGCCAAAAACATTTGGTCCCACTCTGCCGATGATTTGCCGATCACACACAGGTGTATCGGCGTGCATGGCGGGGTGGTGTTAGGTTCGCCAATGAAACTTCTTGCTGAATCTGCCGAAGCAAGCATGTTTTTGATTGAGCGGCCCATTTAAAGGCAGCGTGTATTTTTATTCGTTCTCTGTGTTGTTGGGAGAGAGAGAGAGAGACACACAGAGCTGGCCG
>WSYH01009385.1:0-26123 GCA_036426205.1 Ascaphus truei | reverse complement strand
GACATGCACTTCTCTGCCACAGGAAAGTGTAAGGCTGGTTCTATACTCCGGGGCATGCTACGCCGTGAGCCGCACACGGCAGTTATAGATGGCTGAGGTCAGCAGACCCTTCTATTCAAGAGGCCCGCGGGGAGCGGGGAGCCAGACAGACAGCGGGGAAGAGAGGAAATCATCTTTTCGCGCCGCTACCGGCGCTGAATGTATGTATATTGTGGTGTGTATATATGTAGTGCATGTGTATGTTATATATATATTGTGTGTGTGTGTGTGTGTATGTGTGTATGTGTGGTATGTATTGTGTGTCTGTACAAATGAATAAATATTTTATTTTTACAATGTTTTTTTTTTTAAATAAATAAATAAATACACATACAGTACATACCACACAACACACACCACACACACACCACACACAACACACACACACAACTACACAACACTACAACACACTAAACACCATACAACAACACAACACACATAACACTAGTACTTTCACAGCTCTCAGCATCTATGCCACCAGTATACACACAAAAAACAGCATGCGGCACGTGCACGCGAACACACTCGCGCACTGTCCGCAACCAGTAGTAGAACGGCTCTAGTCACTCTTTTCTCTGTCTGATTCAATGCACGTAGACAGAACATGAGTGCTGGACACAGAATGAAACAAGTGTCAACAGGTGAGGAGAAGGCAAAGTTAAAGGGACATTCCCTGTGGCTTCCCCTTTTTTATGGGAGGGAAAGCAAGGGGTCCCCGTAGCTGAACCCCATTTATTTCAGCTTTGGGACGCCCTTGTTCCTGAATACTTCACCCGTGAAGCGTACCGTGCGGTTCTGTCCCCGTCTGCGGTGTGCAGTAGGATGCTGTGGCTTCCTGTTGCCCACCATAATGCAGGAATTTAAACCCATTTCTGTTTCCTGCAAGCGAATTGTACTGGTCGCGAGCTTACCGGTAAGTACCGGGGAAGCACAGGTACAGTGCGCAATGTACTGCAGAGAACCCCTTGCTTCGACAATTTGTAAAAGAGGCGGGGGGGGGGGGGAAATAAAACAGAGCAGTAGGAACTGCTCTTTTGAATACCTATTTAGACCAAAGTCTAGATAATGAATCAATTAATCATAGCTATTATTGCAGATTCACTTTAGAATATATATTAACCAGGATGAACTCTGTCCCAGGAGTTTAATAAAACACAGATCACAGTGATACAGTGTAGCCAGTTAATGAGTAGAAAATGCAGCAAACTACAAATGCTGAAAAGTAAACATCTGGGGGGGCGAAACAATTAAAGTTGCTGAATTGCGTGCATCCTATTATGATAAACATTTTAACTTTGTGTTTGGATGCTTTTACTGGGGCACAAGTCTCGAATGCCTTTCCATGTGGGCATGTGTGAATATACTGCCTGTTTGAACCATAAATGTGCTGCTGCCAGAAACTATCTACCTCACTCACCACTCTTCAAATCCCCTACACTGCATTCCCTTATGCCTCTAGAATTAAAATAAACTCACAGCTATGACATAACAAAGCCGTCAACAATCCACCCCCTCAGCCCTTTTCCAAATACTTCCTAAAAGCCTCCACCACTTCTGCCCATGACCTATGTCTCTCCTCCATTATAAGCTCCTCTCACTCCCATCTACAAGACTTCTCCCATGCTGCCCCCCTCTCTGGGGAGTTCCCTACCATGCACCACATGTCATCAGACTCTCCCCGCCTTTCAGACCTTTAAAAGTTCCCTGAACACTATCTTTAAGGAAGCCTATCTGACAACCCCCCCTGACATCCACACCTCAAACCCAAAGGGAACATCATGTAGTAGACTACTATGTGACAAGAGCAGCACACTCTACCTTTTTGTTTCAACGGTGTCCCTAATTCTCTCTAGATTGTAAGCTCTCACGGCCAGTGCCCTCAATACCTTTTGTTATGGTTCTGTGTTAATAGTTACATAGTAGATGAGGTTGAACAAGACTACGTTCCCATCAAGTTCAACCTATGTAAATTTAGAGACAGTTACTTATTCTATATTTGTATTTCCATCTTATTTGTATGTCATTGTGCTCATTAAACTACTGCCTTACACTATTGTTGGCTTTAAAAATAGATAATATTATTAAAAACCGTAGCTTCATGACAAAGTCTTGGACCCACACAAAGGCATGTTGTGTTGCTGAGCAGTTACTTGACCAGGGCGCACAAACATTTCCCCATGCACAACCCATGCCTGCTCTCCTCGGCGCTAGCGCCCCCCATGCGCGACCCCGGTCGTCAAATGACGCGCAGGGTTATGTGAGTCAAAATGGTTAACGTGACATCACGATGACCCCATGGCGTCATCTGACGCTGGGTTACCAGGACGACGCCATCGCTGGAAGGGAAGGTAAGTGCCTTATAGGCCTCTCGCGGCCCCTGGCATTTAATTTAAATGCCTATGGGAGAGCAAGGGACATCTATAACTGCCGTGCCCCCCCAGAAAATCTAGCGCCCCTCCTGGGGGGTCGCCCTTGGTTTGCGCATTGCTGCTGACACTTAGATACGTGCTATGTTGCTCTTAAGATTAGTTCAAGTCAACGAATGACGTATTAGTATCAGTTTCTCTCCTATTTGTTACTGATTTTTAAACTGTACATTATTTACTACTTGGAATGTGTTATATATAGTACAATATATAAAATTACCTTCCTTATATCCCCCCTCCGGTCCATTACCTTCTTAATACCCTACAGGACACCTGCCAGCTCATATTGAACCCCAAAATAACCACAACATATATATAAGGCATATAGGTGTCACAGAGGAGTGCTACTGATCATGGCGATATATATTTAAAACCAGACAGAACATGAAACACAGACAGAGCTCAGTGCACATCCAGTGAAACCTATACACGGTACAGTGCTAAATAAATGTTAAACTAAAGACATTTTATTTAATAGATATATATACATATATATATATTAGGCACTGTACCGTGTATAGGGTTCACTGGATGTGCACTGAGCTCTGTCTGTGTTTCATTTGTTCTGTTGCGTTTAAATTATATCGCCATGATCAGTAGCACTCCTCTATGACACCTATATCTTATATATAGTTGTGGTTATTTTGGGGGTTCAATATGAGCTGGCAGGTGTCCTGTTATGTTTTACAAATCTTGTTCAGCGTGGTCTTAGCTGATTAGAAGGTGGCTCTTCCTATCTTGGGAAGCTCACCCCCTCCCACATTTAAATGGTTAAAAGATTCACTCCATAGCATCTCCCACTCTCAGGGAACTTGCTTTCTTGCAGTATGATTGTGAACAAATCTAATAACAGAGTGCTTTTCCATGGTAATGTACAGGTATAAAAGCTTCAATCAAACTTAGAACTATGCAACTACTTTTCAACAGATTTATTATAAATCATCTTCCTGGTAATGCACAGGTTATTAAGAATTTATATTAGTGTTTGGGACCCTTGAACTGGTCTGCCTTGGAGGGGCTCAAGGAACTTACGACACTTGTGGCCCAAAATGAAACTAAAAGACCATTTTATTTAATAGATATCTATACATATATATTTAGGCACTGAATCATGATATGGTTTCACTGATGTGCACTGAGCTTTGTCTGTTGTTTCATGTTCTGTCTGGTTTTAAACTATTCTTATATACCCCACAGCCCATTAATTCTTATATCCCTCTCCCCTGGTCATATTACCTCTCATATCTCCCCAAGCCCATACCCCCTTGTATACTCTCCCTTCCCACTTACTTTATATCCCCCGTTCCATTACCTCCTTACATCCCCTCCCCCCCTGTGCCTCATACCCACCCTCAGTGCGCCCGCATTGGGGGGGGGGGTGATGCTTCATATGTTTGTCCTGGGCCCCAATAATTTCTGTTGCGGGCTCTGAGGATAGTTTGCTATTCATTTGATAAATAGAGGATACATGTGGATATTTTGACATCATACTAGCTCACGTGAGTGAGCGCACATTTGTTTATAAAGGCATGCCAGTGGTTTTTATCTACCAAGTAAATGAAATTGTACAACCAAGTGACAATGAAATACAACAAAACGGTACAAACATGCTGTCCGTAGAACGTGACTCATACGGCTTTTTTCATAATCAGCAGTTTCTAACATCAGTGACCTTAAATAAACCGTGACTTTCCTATTTGCGGCAGCAATCCCCACCCTCCCCAAAAAGAATAACTGATCTTATGAAAGGACTAGTATATCTATACCAAATTACTCATATATTGCATTAGTCATAAAACCCGTACAGGGTTTGGAACTGCAAACTCCAAATAAATTGGAAAAATAATTATGTAGTAGCAAGAAACTGAAAGTTTATGTTGTGCGTGTATGTTATATATATATATATATATATATATATATAGTATTATATATATATATATTATATATTATATATATTATATATGGAGGGGTTGTCACTTTTTTACTCACCATAACTAACTCAGCTAGTATGGGTTTAGGCTCTCCATGACTCTCTTGCATTCCCAGTAAAATCAACCCACACTGATGAGACCCATCATAGGTCGAAACGGCTGTCTGGGGTGGTTTTCTGGGTTGCACACTAACCCTGCGTGTCTCAAAGCTGGACACATGCAGCAAGCTTAAGCCTATAGGGAACCATGTAAATGGTTATTGAGGCAAAAAAGTAACACTGTGTGCTCATTTGCATGTCATTCCAGAATCCTTGCTCAGTGGAAGTGCTGTATGCTGGGTGAATGGGGAAAGGCGGGGGTGCAGACCTGCCTAAGACATGCAGATGAGCATACAGTTATATTGATAATATATATGATATATATTATATATTATATAGAATACTATTATATATATATATATATATTATTATATATATAGATATATTACATTCAGTTTTTTCTATGTTTCAGTCTTTTCAATGGTATCAGCTGTTTTACAGTGTTTGAAAACATTAATTCTAGAATTTTACGGGTGCATACTTAGAGAGGTCATATAACCTGTTTGTATTGGCAAATAATTCCAATCCCCGGCACCAGTTTTCTCTTGTATGAGCCACAACCTTTCCATATGCATACCCTATTCTTGACACAAACATGAGTAGCTCCTGTTGCCTTATACTTACATTGTAGTTATCCCATCTAATCAGATTGAGACTGGGGTGAGTGTCCCTACAGTACATCCCTTGACCTTGGAAGAGCAAGATGGCAATCACCCCTCCATGTCCAACTCCCCTTTAAGGAGCATCCTTTACATAGGATTGAAGCAGGGGTTGTCAGGAGCTGAATCCCCTTCATTCAGCTCCCGGATCCCCTGCTTCCGAGATACTTACCTCCGTGGGTGGTGCCGGTATCTTCCGTTAAAGGTCCTGGTCAGTGCGGCCATAGGAAGCCACACTAGATGACGTCACTGCTTCCCATGGGCCCGCAGGACGTCTTGAGCTTTGAGCGCCATTACATGACATTGGCTAGCTTAGCCAACTCGATTAATCTCGCGACTCTATTAAACTTATCCCCACCATTAGTTAACTCTGCTGTTAAGTTGGGTTGCACCTTTCACGTTATGAATCTAAGAGGGCTATGCACTAAGCAGTTGATAAGTCGTTTAAGAGCGCAAAGTGCTCTTAGAACGTGAAGTTCCGCTGAGACGCTATGCATAAGCCGCGCAAACAGGCACTTTGCGTCTCTAAAACGGGCTTTTCCTAGAAAAATTTTCTAAGTCCAACTTGATCGTACGATCAGCTGTTTGCGCTTGAATCCTGCCCTTCTGCGGGATTCACTAAGCAACGCAAACTGATCGTACGTTAAAGTTGCGCTGAATAAAGCTCACCAGCTAAAGGCAGGTGATAAAAAAAAGTGGACTTAGAAAAAAATTTTTCCTTTTTGTCCTTGTACTTTTGCAGGCGCAAAACCAATACAACAGGCCAGCGGGTGTCCCCGGCTGACCCGCAGGGGTCTCCGAGGGAGGGCGAGGGTCGCGCGGGTGTCCCCGGTGACCCGCGGCCGTCCCGGGTCCCGCGGGCAGTCTGCTGGTACCATGTGTGGCCAACCAAAAATACTAAACAATTATCTAATAAATACCCCCCCTAACACATACATACAATAATGTGCAAAATAACTATTATCAAGATATGGATAATAGATTATTGCCATTATGTTTTATTGACTTTATTTAGGTATGCTAATGCAGTGTTTAATAATGGGCAAATAATCTATTATCCATATCTTGATAATAGTTATTTTGCACATTATTGTACTGTATGTGTTAGGGGGGTGTATTTAGTTAGAAATATTGTTTAGTATTTTTGTTGGCACAACATTGGTACCGCAGGACTCCCGCGGGGACCCGGGACGGCCGCGGGGTCAGCCGGGGACACCCGCGCGACCCTCGGCCTCCCTCGGAGACCCCTGCGGGGTCAGCCGGGGACACCCGCTGGCCTGTTGTATTGGTTTTGCGCCTGCAAAAAGGTAAACAAAGAATTTTTTCTAAGTCCAGCTTTTTTTATCACCTGCCTTTAGCTGGTGAGCTTTATTCAGCGCAACTTTAACGTACGATCAGTTTGCGTTGCTTAGTGAATCCCGCAGAAGGGCAGGATTCAGCGCAAACAGCTGATCGTACGATCAAAGTTGGACTTAGAAAATTTTTCTAGGAAAAGCCCGTTTTAGAGCGCAAAGTGCCTGTTTGCGCGGCTTAGTGCATAGCGCTCAGCGGAACTTCACGTTCTAAGAGCACTTTGCGCTCTTAAAACGACTTATCACTGCTTAGTGCATAGCCCTCTTAGATTCATAACTGTAAAGGTGCAACCCAACTTAACAGCAGAGTTAACTAATGGTGGGGATAAGTTTAATAGAGTCGGCTAGATTAATAGAGTTGGCTAAGCTAGCCAATGTTCATGTAATGGCGGCTTCAAAGCTCACGCGTCCTGCGGGCCAATGGGAAGCAGTGACGTCATCTAGTGTGGCTTCCTATTGGCCCACGTGACCAGGACCTTTAAACGGAAGATACCGGCACCCCCTACGGAGGTAAGTATCTCGGAAGGCAGGGGATCCCGGGAGCTGAATGAATGGGATTCAGCTCCTGACAGCCCCTGCTTCAATCCTATGTAAAGGATTGCTCCTTAAAGTGGGAGTTGGACATGGAGGGGGTGATTGCCATCCTGCTCTTCCAAGGTCAAGGGATGTACTGTATGGACACTCACCCCAGTCTCAATGCTGATTAGATGGGATAACTACAATGTAAGTATAAGGCAACAGGAGCTACTCATGTTTGTGCAAGAATAAGGCTGTATGCATATGGAAAGGTTGTGGCTCATACAAGGAAGAAAACTGGTGCCTGGGGATTGGAATTATTTGCCAATACAATACAGGTTATATGACATCTCTAAGTATGCACCGTAAAATTCATAGAATGATGTTTTCAAACACTGTAAAACAGCTGATACCATTGAAACAGACTGAAAACATAGAAAGAAATGCCGTCTTTCCCGTCTTCCCCGCTTCCACAAGGCTTCCCCCGCACCGCAATAGGAGATTCAATGAAAGGTAAGCGGGGGCGGGGAAGCAGGGGGCAGAGCAGGAGCCGTGTAATCGGGTCGGAAGGGAGAATAAATTGCGTCGCCCAGAAAAAAAGTGGAGGGGGGGTGCTGGGGTGAACGCGGCGCCGCGGATTGTTACTAACGGCCGGCAGCTGTGCTGTAAGCTCTCGGCGTGCGCGTGATTTAGTGCAATAAACAATGTCGGTGCTGTATATATATAATATATCATCTATATATATATTAGATACTATATATATACTAAAAAAAATTTGATATCAAATAGAGAAGATTTACATGCATCCAGTGCACAGACGCGCTATTAGAAATGGTTTGTGGGGGTTCTCAGATTTCACTCAGGTGTTCCTTAACCAAAAAAAAAGGTTGGAAACCCCTGTATAGTAGAGATGAGAGCATCAAACGCAGCCCTCATAGAATAAGAAAAAATAAACACAGAATGATTGTCCATTTGATGTTTATTAGGCAACGTGCAATTTTTTTAGCCATTTGCTCACGTATTTGCTTTATTGATAACACTCTAATTGCCACTAGCCAAATATGCAGAGTTTGAAATCAAATAACAAAGATACCATTTGGAAAACACCGGAAACGAAAAAAAAGGAACTCGCTTTGTGTATTTTTTGTCCCTAATGTTTCAGAAAATGGTATTAATAGTCAAATATAATTCAAAATTGTAAAAACAGTCACAAACGACAGGTGGCTCAACAAATTCAGTCTTCCAGCCCCCAACAGGTTTCAAAGTAATTTCAAGATATCCCAGCTTCAGTAGCAGGTATCTGATTGAGCCCAACCTGTGCTGAGTCAGGGACTGATTGAGCGGCCTGTGCTACTGCAGGATTCCTGAAACCTGCCTTGTGTGGATGCTCAGAGCTGGGGTTAAGCACCCTACATAGACAATGCCACATTCCACTTTCACAACAAACCATAGATATAGTTTTGGGTGTTGGACAGACTCGTGAAGCAGTAATGAAAAAACTATGCCATAGATATCAATAACATTGTTTGCTACGATTACAGTACTAAGCCATTCTTCTCAGCCTTGCTAACGGCTGGGCGCGCCACCCCACATCCACATGCCCTCTATGGGAACAGGCCCCATTGGCTGTGTTGTGTGTGGGCGCGCAAAGTGCTTTGACGCGTACGCCGGGCAGGGAAGACAATGAAATGCCATACTTGGGCCCATGCCCCCGTCACGGCCCCGTCCACACACGTCCCCTACTCTCCCCCTGCTGTAGAGTTCCCTCTGCACGTCGCCACCGAGTGCTCGAGGGACGCGTGCAGCAAGGGGAGCCCTGGGGGGCCATATGCCTAAATAAATGGCTGCCATCTTCCTCGCTTCGCTCTATCTTGTTCATTGGGATGTAAATGAATAATGTGTAGACAAGTTGTCTTGCAGTACGTGGTACACATATGACTGGTTCCCAAGCTCTCTATGTGTCCAGATGGACAGTTCCTTGTAAGAATTTATGAGCCCAATTCTGCATAATGCAGGCAGGCAGACCAGAGCAGTGAAATGCTATGAAACACTTATGTGTAACTACTGGAAAAATGCTTCAGTCCTAGTACAAAGTTTAGTGAGGCCAGTTCTTGAGTACTTTTGAGGCAGTTCTGGTTACCATTTTTCAAAAAAGGACCGACTAGCAAATAATTAACCGTTTCAGAATCCAAGATTTTAAGTTGAGAATAGTTATAGCCATGATTTAGTAAATCAAATCAAATACATTGGTAAAATACATGTATACATGTTAGTAAAGACGACAAATAACCATCGCAAAGAAAAAGGACATAACACAGAACTGGTTATGGTGAGGTTGAGACTTGGGAATAAGAATAGGAATTCAGACTTATGGGATTTGTTTCCGAGGAAGTAATGAGTCACAAACACCCAAATAGATTATCTTGTAGACAAAGGACACATATTTTTTTATAGAAATATACGCTTTAATGACCTTGGAACTGTGCAGTTACTCTAAGCAGAGAGATACGGAATCACCTACTGCCACTGTGATAAATCTACCTTATATTGCTTGTTATAAGATATTTTACTAATCTATATAGATTAAACTCATACTCAGTTATTTTCATATTTCTACAGCTATGTATCAAAAGAAATATATAACAGCATTTAAGGATGATAAAGGCTCTCCTCATCAATTCCATTTGAAGACTGGTAAGGGTTCTTTCACTCTGTTATTATGGAATCTATAGTATAAAATGTTTTTAATCTTCTCTTTTTTACTTCCCGTGTAACTACTGTGCTGGAGAAACCTAAAGCCTTCATTGCCGCTTTATAGTGCCGGCGACGGAGACAAAGCAACGGAGCGACACAGTGCTCACCAGAAATCTGGTAGTCCACTGTTTATTTGATTTTTTCGGCGACGGTTTCCCTTGGCAATGCAATCGGGAGCTTCCTCCCGTGCCTCAAAACCCTCCCCTTGATTAATGACGTCGCCTTGCAGCCAGCGATGTCATCCAGAAACCGAAACACATCTTTTGCAAATAGGCGACGGCGGACGTCATTGGTCGAATTCGCCGGCACTATAAGCCACTATCTCACCTTCCAAATCATCAGCAAGTAAATGTTATTCACACTTTACCAATCCACCAATTAACCATTGCATTGTCTTCTCTACCAATGCCTAGCTCTTAATTCCATCTGCTCTTAACTACCATCGGACATCGTGTAAATAAAAAATTAAAGTAAAAATAGAATTTTGTTCTTCACTGTTTGAAAACGCTAACTCAAAACACTGTTTTTCGTTTGTTCTTTAATAATCCTTTCCCCGTCAAATGGGCTAAAGAAAGGTGTGACCATTGAATATGGTTCTCACGGACGAATCAACTGTTGTGCAACTTTTTTGTGTCGCTTAGGCATGCATTAAACTGTGATATATGCCGATCATGTACACTATCACACCCGAAATCTTCACGCAAGTCTAATTCCAGCATGGGAACACAACTTACAGCAATATTAAATGATCAATTCACTTTAGTTAGACAGACCTTTTGTTATTGTCACCATTTATAAATAAGGGATAATAATTGTTTTCAAGTCAAGCAAGAGATTCAGTGTTACCACTCGCCCATTAAAGCCTATTGGTCAAACATATTACATTAAAGGAGAGCTGCCCATGATAAACAGACAAATCGTTCTGATAAATATCAGGAAATTAAACAAAACATATGTTTTAGAAAACATCACATTATATCAACTATCTCATTAACTCATAAAGCGACCTTATTAATAATGTATGGCACTTCTGGGATTCTTCTAATAGTTTTCTACATTTAGAAAATAGATATCAATGACAGCAATTTTTGAAAAAAAAAAAATAAAATTTATGCACCATTTATTAAATGCTAGCTTTAGATATTGTGTCCATTACTCAATATATCCTAAATACAAAAGTGCACTCCCCTCTGGATCATAAATACTGTGCCAACATATACAGTATACACATTACCCCTCTCATCTGCAATCGGGCAGTGAATCAAACATGTTGTCAATGGTGTTTTTCACGTTTACTAAGTAATGTTTGTTTGGTTCTAACCTGTGAGAACCTATATCATTAAAGCGAACCCTACCTAATTCTCTTTCTTTAATATTTTGCACTTTACGTACATATTTCACGATAAAATTCTAGCTGTGGAAAATATTTTGGAACTTATTTCTGTGCTCGGTGATGTAAGGGCACCTATTTAGGGTTACCAAATATTGAACATTCAAAGATGAGGACATCTCCAGCCCGGGGGGGGGGGGGTGGTGGAGTTTTGCACCAGTATCTACCACTCCCGTTACATATTACACCTAGTACAGATTTGGTACTACGTAGTTTAAACAACCGTTTGTAAATTGATGTTTTGCATGTGTTTTATATGCGTGGCACTGCATGTCGAACAGCCCCCCTCACTCCCTCTAAGTAACTCCTCAGTCCCCACTCCTTCCTCCATCTCTAAGCCCCCCTCCTTCCTCCTCTCTAGCCCCCCCTTCTCCATCCATCCTAAGCCCCCCTCCTCCTCCATCTCATCATCCCCCCTACTTCCTCCATCTCTCATCCCCCTACTTCTCCATCTCTCACCCCCTCCTGCCTCCATCTCTCAGCCCCTCTCCATACTATATTATATAACACCCCACATTATTAAAGTTATGGTGGGATCAAAAAAAGTTGCAAAAAACCCTTCCACTCGTAAAGCATGGGAAAGCGGGGTTGCAGACATGTTCTAAGAGCACTGCCAAATGGCACACAGTAATTATTTCCAATTTGCTATATATAATGTAGCCTAGCCTCCTCGTCTACTTATTCCTTGGCCCTACCATAGTAAGGCCTCGGTCCCCGCTCGCTCGTTGGCGCTAGCGGCCATGTCGCAGGTTTCCCACCAGCAGGGGAATCCTCGCGATCCGGTCCCGTACCCCTGCGGCACACAATACGGAGAGAAGCAAATAAAGGCAAAATAACAAAAGAAACAAAAAAACGCTGTGCGCGCATTAGCCATCTTGAGACACAAACAAGAGAATTGTGTTTCCTAGCTTGACCGTCAACTTGTGTGGGCTGTGAGCCAATGGGGAGGGGAGGCTTCGGGAGGATGAGCTTCGGGGAAGAGGGGAAGGAATCGTGTGGAGTGAATGCAGGTGAAGTGCCTGTCTTCTGTGTGTCTGATGTCTTGCGTGCCGTGTCTGTGTGTCTATGTGTGTGTCCCTGAGTGCGTGAAGTGCCTGCCTCTGTCTGTGGGTAGTGTTGTCCTGAGTGCGTGCGTGCCTTCTTGTGGTATGTGGTGCCCGAGTGCGTGAGTGCCTGCCTCTGTCTGGTGTTGTATTGAGTGCGTGATGCTCCCCCTTGTGTGCGCTGCGTGTGTGTGTATGTAGTGCGTGAGTGCCTGCCTGCCTGTTTGTGTGTGTGTGTAGATCCTGCGGTGTGGTGTGTTTAAGTTACCCTCAGCACGCTCCCAGCTCCAGCCCGAGTCCGTGTAAGGAGAGTAGTTCGGGTCCTCCGCTCAATGCCACCCCCCCTCGCCTGTCAAAGCCTCCACGTCCCGCCCACCTCCCGCTCCGGCTCCCTACAGACCGCATATCGCGGTCTGTGTATCTCATCGCACACCAAGCCTGTCTTGCAGTGCTGGAGCGTCTGACTTTGGGGATGGCGAATGGCCATTAGCCTAAGCCCTTTGGTACACAGACAGTGGAATGGGTTGATTCCTCTTCATATGCCGTGTTTTTGCTATTGCATCCTTAGATGCAGTAACGTATCTAAGGCTAGCCTAGTAACACCAGAGAGTGTCAACCTGGGGAAGGTACCTGGCTGGGTGTCATGCTGGATTGTGATGACCTGTCAGTATAAGACCCTGCCCTGTTATGGGGCTGGGTTACCAACCCAAACACTCGTGGTATCACATCGTGTCTCCTCTCCAAAATGTGGGGGGTTCGCCTTTCCTCCCTCGTGGAGTGAGCACAAACATTCCTTGGTCCACAAGGGACTAGAGGGCACCATGGCAGGAGGAAACTTTGGATGGAACCTCAAGCCTTGAAGTGACCTTCTTAGGGGAGCAGAGAATGTACCTGGCTGTGTAGATCCAAAACACTCAATAATAACCATGGAACCATATACCAGTGTGATTCACGTCTTGGCTAAGATGAAAGGTGTAACAGTCTGACCGTCCTACTATCCAGATGATCCACGTGGACTGAGACACTGCAACTACGATGAACAAAGGTACCCTGTAAATCCTGTCCTGGATGGTTCCCCACAGGCCCACTCGAAGCTGAACGGAAGTGCTCAAGCCCTCCATTCCGGAAACCTCACAGGTATGCACCATTTGTAACACCTGACACTAGTAGGCGACCAAATCAATCACTTAGGGTGGTGTGTAATGGGCTCATATTGTGGATGTTATGTATATATATAGATATTAATATATATATATATATATATAGTGTTTTCGACAAACCTATACATTTGCTTCGCCCCGGCGAGTGGATTAACCCCCCCGGCGAGTAATATTGCCCGAAGCAGACACGTTTGGTACTAGGTGGCGGTAAGATTTTTGTGTGGTCGGTAGATTATTTTGGGGATTTCCAAACCACTGGTATATATGTATATATCTATATATATATATATATCTATATATATAATTATATATCATATAATATTATATAACAGTGGCATATATACAATATTTCAGCTTGGCTTGTGTGCCTGTGCTCTTCTTTCCGTGATGAAGATCTGTTCAATGCTGTTGTTTCAATATCGCATATGGAGGTACAGCATCAGCATTCATTGTTCAGAGTGCCTGCTGCCCTGTTGCACCTATATATATAATATATATATATACATAGTAATATATATATATTATAACTATATAAGGTGCAACAGGCATGCAGGCCTCTGTAAACATGAAATGCTTGATGCTTATCCATATGCGATATGAAACAACCCCGGCATTACCAGAATCTTCATAACCGGAAGAAAAGACAGACACAGCCAAGTTGAAATACGATATATTGGAGGTAACAACAACCAAGGCACTAACCATCCGACGTTTCGGCCAGCTAAACGTGACAACCTTTCCTCAGGTATGAATTAATCCACTGACTAGCCATGTTAGTCCAGTTGCGATAGTGCAAAATAAATGAGTACTTCAGTATTATGGTGATATCCTTTTTTTATTTCTGGGCTTTATTATACAGTTACCATGTAAGTACATAATATATATTATTACACGTACTGATCACATATGATTGTTCTGTGTTATCATTTACAAGGATAACTTCTTCCTCCGGCCCACCGGCCTGGCTCTTTAGTTATTATGCATGCAGGCGTTTTTAATAACATACCAAACTGCGTGGCGACACACTTTATTCGCGCTCAGGGCTAGTCCACGAAACAATTCGGGTAACCCTGGTGTATTGTATGTTTTGTGACTGTTTTCGTTCGCCCCGAGTGCAATTGGTTATTGTTCCCCAGCAGGGAATGAGTATTTATTACCGCTGGCTTTCAATGAGTCAGGCAGTTATAATATTATTATCTACTGGCATTACAATTCTGAATTTGATGCACTGTAAACACACGCGAGCATTGCAAGCCTTTAAATCTAATCATTATCATTAACAAAGAAGCAGACCGCCCTCAGCCAGGCAGAACCCAGGCTGGGAAGGCAACACAACGGGGCTTGTCTGAGGTGAGACGCGCATTCCAGTATCTGCCAGGTACAGTACTGGTATTTGCTCGAATAAAGTGGGTCGGTTGCGTATAGTAAGGGTGTTTTAGGCCTGGGATACCTGAGTGTTGACTCCAAGGCTGCCAACCTTTTGGAACTTGAAGCATCAATCATTCAAGAAGCAAGTCATCTTTTTCCATTTGGCATATGAATGAAGTTATTAGTATTTTATAATTGAAGGGATAGTGTGTTGCTTACGGATGGCTGATATCGCATTTTGTTGGTCGGTTGTTGATATGGAAAATTCGTTAATTTAGAATACCTGCCTGAATGTGTCTGTTTAAAATGAAGCCCAGGGGTCTAGACGCAGGGCACATTAAAATTTCTCTGTCATCGCAATTTTTCGCACGTTCCCCCAAAGTGGTTGCAAATGCTGTACATGTCCACCACATGTAATAAATGAGTAGTCTGCTCGCCACAAACCCTTTGGTCACAGAGGATAATTACAAGTAAAAATTAATAGTACCAACGTCTCCCTAAAACTCATCTCAATAACCTTTATGTATCACCCTGATAATGGGGGTGAATTGGCCACCGCCTCGGAAATGTCACTGAGAGCCCTGGCTGACCTCACCTGTCGCCTTACCGTCCAACATCCGAGATCCTCCAGTAATCATAAACGACAGAAACAAAGCCCATACTGAAGTGACGCGACGCCGGAAAGAAACACGAGCGAAGGATTAAGGAGTGACAGCAAGATAGCATCCTTCGCTTTTTTATGTGCCCTTATTTGTTTTTTTAAAATTAAGTGTTTCCAGAATGTTTTGGATTAGAAATAAAGTTATTATTCTATTGGTTAATGCACTATGTTTTGTTCTCGCACCCACCTTTATACCTCACCATCTACATATGCGCCTCAGTGACTACCACTTATCAAAGGCGGGACGTGATCTGCCGGACACCTCAATTTTCTTCTATTACCAACTGTGGGGGAAATGCTTGTGATTACTTGAAAAAGAATGTGGTTCTGAATTCAAAGACCAAATCTACACGACACCAAAGATTTTAATAATTTTTGTATAGGCTCTATGCACTATTTGGGCTTAATTATTTTTTTTCACAAATACCTGATTCAACGTTTTTGCCTCCCTACTGTCTGACCACGTCTCCCAAAGAAGCCAGGATTACCAGAACCGGCGGTCATTAAGGATTCTGTGAGGTGAGGGAGAACCTGTTTACAGTTGAGTGCCACTTTGCTTCCAGAAAAAGTATGTGCATTGTCGGCAGAGTCTGCTCTCGCCTTTGTGGGGGGGTAACAATACAGTTTTGTTTGAGATCTACAGGATGACCAGAGGGACTCGAGGTCCACCCCTTGCCCTAGTTTCATGTCGGTGCCTTTAACCAGATTTGCTTTCACCTGAGACTGCTCTATAATAATATACACGCATAGTAGGGCCAGGAACCTCCTGCTTTCTTTGTGGACTGTGAGAAATTTTGCCTGCGATCCTTGGCCTCTTTTTTCCATATACATTTATATCAATGGGATTGAGGGCTAGGAGAATCTTTAGTTTATGATTGGGATTACTTTAGTTATGATTGGGATGGACAGGGTTTGAAAGAGGTATACTATGGTCGTGGTACCAATTCATTTTTTTTATCACAATTCATCTTGCCAATCTATATCAATTTCTAGTCAAAGACACCATGCCCCAATGTCGTCTCGAGAGTTTTTCAGAATTGTATGGGTAGTTTGATTCAATAGGCGCCTGTTGAATTCGTGTGTGATGTAAAAAGATAATTTAATCCAGGGCTGCGCATTTGAACGTCAAAGTTTGAGGCTAAGTAGCTTCATACATCTAGTTGTGCCAAGTTTTGTTGAGAAGCTTCAGACAGCTTGCTAATTATTTATTTAAATCTGACTTTGTTAAGACAATGCGAGTTATATTAAATAGATTTGGTCGAGAAGTCAAAGTTGTGGCTAGATAATAAATTCCCATCCTTTGGATCCCAGAGATGTTGGGGATATTTGTAATTTTCGCGATGCTAGCAGCTCCGCATACAAATGCCATATTAGGGGGTAGAAGGGCACCGTGTCCATTTCCCTTTGATATGATAGCTCGGGCCTCGGACAGAAGCCGTTGCAGATGTATCTTTTGCTGTAGGGCTGGTAATATAAGGCGAAAGACCGCTTTTAACAAGGACCATCATCCCGCTTGTAGTTTTTTTGCGCAAAAATCTATGTCAACGCACCCGTCCATATGGCATCTTCTGGCCCTATAAGACACTACAACCCCTTCATTGTCGACGTAAGGTGTCTTATACACCACAGTGTTTAGTAATATGGGCCGTCGAGTTAATACCGGTTTATGACCTAATCTGTCATTAAAGCAGCTATTCCGCCAGCAATGGAACTAGTTTTGTGACATGTATTTACTCAATTTGGCGAGAAAAGTCCCTCTCAGAGCTGACTAGTGCTATTTTCAACTCTGGGGACCGATCCCATTCCCGATCGATAACCTTACCAGTTTAGGTGCGGTGTGCAAATTCATGGTTATAAACATTGTGCCAGCGGTCCGTAAACTAATAGACAAAGTCGCCAATCATGCTTTTTGGTCTTTATTGGGCTCATGTTCTGTGGCCCTGGTTGGTCTTCCCAGAGAGGAAAGGAACACGAGCACACAAATCAACACACCACGCATCTCGGGACCAACAGAGTTTCCCGCGTGCTGGAAAATAGCACAGTTCATGATCGGAGGCCTCTTCAAACTTTAACGAGTACAGTAAAAATAACAAAAACAGCAGTCATGATTGCCCGCTTTCAAGTAATTAAAGTGTGTGTCCTTCCCTTAGAAGAATACTTTAGCAGATAGTATATTGGCAAGTCTTCTGCAGTAAGTAATGAAATATTTTTTACGAAGATTTCTAGTAGAACGACTTAGACACAAACCAAAATATTCCTCTCCAATAAATAAATCATACTGCCCTGTTTCAACAACATTGAACCTAGTTGGGCTTGTGGCAAGTATTACATACCAATTCTTTAATGTGTCTGACCATAGTGAGAACATATAAATATCCAGGTTTCACGCTGATGACACTAATAGGTGGACTGGTAAAATATATTATCTTTTGGTTTGTAACATGCATTGTTTAAAATGACATACACTAGTTTTGAACATGAGCTGTATATTGCCTTTCGTTTGGAAGAAGAATGATTTCCTGCAAGCAGGAAGTCATTAATTATTTGAGAGCAGTGGTAGACATTGACACATTTACACAAACTACGTTCGTTCTAAGATAATAAATCACACTTACTCTAGACATCAATACTACCCATGTGTTTACCACGTATTTACATATAAAACCCATCTATGGCAAACCAGGCCGTAATGAGCTGTGTAATACTCATTCTAAATCATACAATTCAAGTGGAAACTGCTCTAACATATTTTGTTATTTGTTTAAAGGTACAATCCCTGAGTCTTAGCAACACAATAGTAGAAAACAATCAACATTGAAACAGTCGCCTACCATTTTCCACGATATTTTCCTAGTGTGGACATATGTTTATAGCTTTACGATTATACTCCTGAAGCATAAATACAGGGGTGGAGCAACTCCATCCTCAAGTGGCCACCAACAGGTAATGTTTTGTCAGGATATCGCATGCTTCCTGCACATGTGGCTCAGCAGTGGCACACTTTCCATTGAGCCACCTGTCTGTGAATCAGAGTTATAGAAAACGGACTTGTTGGTGGCCCTTGAGGAGAGGAGTTGCCTCCAACCCCCCCCTGCTTAACATAATATAGCAGAAACATGTTAAGCGCCTTTCCGCCCTCATCCCCCGGACACCCGGGAGAAATATGGCGGCTACGCTGTATTTGTGCGCTGCTTATCTGCGGCTCACAGGAGGCCTGAGCTTTGTTGTTGGGAGCCCTGGGTGTACCCCCGGTCAATCAATCGTAGCGCCTCCACCGTACGGGATCCTACTAGGTGTGGATAACCACTGTACAGGACCCCCATACAATAAAACACGCGATACGTATGTATGAAAAAACAGTTTTACCTGCAACTCAAACAAATACCGAAAATGTATATGTATAAATTCCACCGCACGCCGGTCACCACGCGGACCGTAATGCCCCTCCAATTACATCATGATCCGTGCCCACACACTGGCACATACAGTCCCGCAACCTAAAGTGGCGCCTCAGGCACCCCGCCTGACCCTGGTGTCCCGAGTAGTCAACCCCGCCAAATGTGTAGACAGCGCTGCCCCCACCAAATGTTTTTACATTGTGTGCCTGTATACCTGCCAGGTGCTCGACACCCGTAAAGCCAATATGGAAGGAGGTATTCACTGATCGCAGCGACGGTATGTTGTCAACGACGACGTCCGCCTCCATGTGGAGTGACCTCCCGCTGGGATTGTAATCCCCTTGGAAGATACGAATCTCTAATATGTGTCTAGTTCCAGACCACGCATCGCCAGTTCGCTCGCCGCGCTTCTGAGACGGTGTCCCCTCTCCTCTGCAACTAAAGGTGCCGTGTCCCCTAACTGATGGGCCGGTCCCTGCAGCACCACAACTGGGGGAGTCAGGGTCTAGCCTGGGGCTAGAGGGCTGTTGGCCTAGTCAGGGGCAACTGACGACCCTACCCTCTTTGTCCCCTCCGACAGGCTACTCCTAGTGCAAAGACTGCCAAAAGTATCTATTGTGTGCCCACCAGGGAATACAGCACCCCTTTTGTCTCTGGTCTCAAAGTCCACTGCCCTTTGCATTGTGTGTTTTGTATTCCCTGCTGATGCAAACCCTCTATCCAATGGGCCCTTGCGCGCCTTTCATGCATATGCACTGCATCTTAAAAGCGCATGCGCAATGGAATCCCCCCAAGAGGCGGCACCCTGCTATCGGGGCCCGCCATACCTCCTTCCGCCGACCCGGTCACCCGCCACAAGCTGCAACAACCCGCTTGCAACACTCCCCACCAAGCGGAGGCAAGATCCCTGTGTATACATGCGAAATGAACTGACTTCTTTTATACTGGCAAACATAACTACTGGATTACACATTGGGCATTGGAAACATTTATTCCACCAATGAGAATGGATGCAGCAATGCCAGGGTTTTCACTGATCGTTCTAAGACAGCGTTTAAAGAACGTAACGCACACAAAAATAGGGGCCCCAATTTTTCACCACCCTGACAGACTACACTGGATCAATTTCACCAACAGGTACTTTTATTTTGTCACCATGTTCAACATATCTTGCCATTGATGTGCATGTTAAGGTACATGTCCTAGATTACTTTTAAGTTAAAATCAAGTATCGCTCGTTAAAAAAAAAGCCCTAATAATAGCAACACATTGCAACAATTGTTGTTGATAAAGCCGTCAAGGTCCACAAGTGTCACAAACAGGTGTTTTCAGAAATTAAATTCGCAATATATTATACTCCTAATTCTGCAAATACCCCACTAGTAGCTGCCTGAGAGCTGCCATAGGACTAAAAAGCAGATATCATTATATTCACTGGTGTCTAATTAGCCAGTCATTTTAAAAAGCCGCATGTGTGCAGAAGATACTAAGTGTGTGAGTGGGCATTGTGCAATAAACACTGTTGTTGTTGAAAGAACACTGACTGAATAGTAATCAGTACTGATTTTTATTGGCTATCTATACTATCCATGTCAAATATACATTCGAATCTATTTTAAAAGGAGCAGAAAAAGCCATTTTTATTTTCTTCTTTTTTTTTTACATAGGATTGAAGCAGGGGTCTCCGGAGGTGAAGACCATTAATCTCAGCTCGGAGACCCCTGCTTCCAGAGATCTGACCATCCAAGGGGTTGCCGGTATATCCTGCACGTTTTAAAGCTGGGAGAGAGGGATGGGTGGAGAGGGGATAGGGAGGGAGGGGGGAGGGGGGTGGAGGAGAAGGGGTGGGGGGGATGGGAGTGTTTGTGGTGTGAGTGAGGTGGTTGGGGGAGATAGGGTTGGAGGGTGTTTGTTGGCAGTCCATGGACATTTCATAAAAAAAGCAGAATTTGTTTTTAACTAAAATATAAGAAAATAGTCTTCTGTTTTGGAAATCTGGAAAGGGTAAATGTCCCCACTCTAGTAAGATTGTCTTGCTTCAGCAAGGAAACTTGATGTAAAATGGATAAGCCTGAACCCCCCACTTTAATAATTTTTAAACGATTATCTGAATAAATTGATGATGATGGACAAAATTAGAAGCTGAGACGAATCTAAACCGAATTAAGAACGGAATTAAAAAAAAAATGGAAAATTTTATTTGATACTAAGTTGCAACAAGATAGGGATTCAATCATACAGACTTTGAGCATACCTCTTGTGGGTTTCCTCAGACTGATTGCGCTCGGTCACAGATAATTTCTCCTTTGATGAAATGATAGCGTAATATTGTTGATGGGGGATAGTGAATGGGGAATCTTATGCCAGATTCTGTTTGAACTGTGTGGTGATAGCTTTGATGTTAATCTTTGAAATGTGATTACTGTATATCTTTTTTTTTCTTTTTAATTATTATTTTGTGTTATTGTGTTGCATTTTGTATTAAGTATGATGAGCAATACTAGAAACAATTTTGTGCAAAGTATGTTTTTCTTTCTGTGTTTCTTATTTTATTATTTTTTCCCTGTATTGTAATGTCGTTGTTTATGTTTGTAACCCAATGAAAAAACTATTTTAAAAAAATATATATAAGGGAGACGTTGCTGAATAATGCTTCATTTTATCTTTAGTACAAGGTTGTTCAACGTTCCCAGCTATGGGAAAATGCCGCAGACACTAAAGGGGCTATGCACTAACTCCGAGCTTTCGCGCCGGGCTGAAAAAAATTAGCACGTCCGATAAAAAATTGAAGCCGGCGGCGCGATTCACTAAGGAGTCCCGCGCCCATTTTTTTTTATCGGACGTGCCCAAAACTGGCTCTCGTGCGTGCAATGTATTTCCCCCATGCGATCGCACTTAATTCCCGTACACTAGCTGATTGAAAAAAAAGCCGCTTGTAACTTTGCATGGAACATTTGACATCTCCATGCAAGGCTGTTAGAGCGATCGTACTATAAATAAATACTTTTAATTATAGAGTCATGAGCGGGGGGTCTCCCGGAACCGCATTAGTTTGAGGTCCAAATACCCCCTAGCTTCGAGACACATGGCCCCGTTATGGGTGCCGGTATCCCCTGCAGATTTCAATGTCCTGTCACGTGACGCAGACGCTTGTAAAGTGCAGGGATACCGGCACCCCATAATGGGGCCTTATCTCCTGAAGTAGGGGGTCCTCGGACCTGAAACCAACGCGGGTCAGCTTCAGACCCCCTCACCTCTACACTATAATGTCCATTAAAAAAAAATTACAAACATCATACACGACCCCCCTCCCGCCCTCCTCCCTAACACATACAGTAAATAAGGTGCAAAATAACTATTATCCAGATATGGATAATAGATTATTTGCCCATTATTAAACACTGCATTAGCATACCTAAATAAAGTCATAAAACCTAGCCAGCTAATCCAATCAATAGCAAACAGTAACAAACATCAACAATTATTTAATTAACCATTAACCTGAACCATTAGTCCTAAACAAACTCAAAATGAATAGTACCACTAACCATCAAACCAATTAATTACAAACAACATTATGAATGTAAACATTAAAGACCAAGAAATACATTCAAACAATCTCTGAATAACAAAAAACACATTAGCCAACAAAATCAAACATTAACTACAAACTAACACCAATCGCAAACATTTTATTACATTAAGCACGAAAATACAAACAATGACATCCACCTAAGAAACTGACATTTAAAAAAACCAACATCAATACCACGCCCAATGCCCACAAATAGTTAATATAATGATAATCTGTACCCTAAAGTGGTACCGATTAATTATTATCAGTCAATGTGCCTCCCCCAAAAAATCAAAAATCACATCCATTGAAAAAACCTGTAAAAAAAGACATTTACAACATTTAATATCTTACTTACCATTAGAAGCGTTGCCCTCCGACTCCCGGGGTACAGGAGAGCTCACGTCCCTTGAAGGCCTCCAACAGCATCCGATGCCATCCCCATCAGGATCCGGCTCCGGTACCCCAATCTTCTTTTTTTCTTTCTTTACTCACCGTCTTCTATCTCATCTGTAACCATTTCTTGTTGTTCTTTTATCTTCTTTCTTCATCTATCAATCTAAACCCCTGTTTAAATCCCAGCCGATGCTGTCTCGTCAGCTCTTGTGGCTCAAATAGGCGTCACGGCCTTAAATATGCTTGTGACTGTACATTTACCCTCACAATGGTTAACAGCCACCTATTGGCTGTTTCAAACCATTTTCCGACTTTAAAAAATTTTTTTACATGACGTTCAACTTAAAGGGAATGATGCCACCCATCAGAATGAAGTTCTTCATTTGCCTTTAAGATGACTCAGGAAATCCAAGATGGCCGTCGTCATATGTATTTCAGCCAATCAGTGTGGAATTGTTTTCCCCAGATCTGATTGGCTGAAATACCATGTACACCCGGCTTCGTGACTCATCTTAAAGGCAATGAACCAGCCTTCTGATTGGCTGGTCATCATTCCCTTTAAGTGACGTCATGTACAAAAATTAAAATCGGAACATAGTTTGACAGCCAATCAGGTGGCTGTTCACCATTTTGCTGCTAATGTGACTCTCACAAGCCCTATTTAAGGCCGGACACCTCATTTGAGCCCAGAGAAGCCGACGAGACAGCTCGGCTGGGATTAACATGGTGTATTTTTGATTGACAGATGAGAAAGAAGATAAAAGAAGACCAGAATGGTTACGATGAAGATAGAAGACGGTGAGTAAAGAAAGAAAAGAAGATTTGTGGTCCTTTGCTGTGATCTTCATGCGGATGGCATCGGATGCTGTTGGAGGCCTCAAGGTACGTGAGCTCCTGTTTCCCCGGGAGTCGGAGGGCCACCGCTTCTAATGGTAAGTAATATATTCAATGTTGTAAATGTCTCTTTTTACAGGTTTTTTCATTGGATGTGATTGTTGATTTTTTGGGGAGGCACATGACTGATAATATATTAATCTGTACCACTTGAGGGTACAGATTAATACATTATTATTACAATATTTGGGGCATTTGTGGCTTGGTATTGGCTGTTGGTTTTTTTAATGTCGTTTCTTAGGTGGATGTCATTGTTTGTATTTTCCCTGGTTAATGTAATAAAATGTTTGCGATTGGTGTTCGTTTTGTAGTTAATGGTTGTATTATGTTGGCTATTGCGTTATGGTTCTTTCAGAGATTGTTGAATGTATTTCTTTGTCTTCTAATATTTACATTCATTAATTTTGTTGTAATTAATTGGTTTGATTGGTTAGTGTTACTATTCATTTTGAGTTTGTTTGGAATTTATAGGTTTCATTGGTTAATGGTTTAATTAATAATTGTTGATGTTGGTTACTGCTTGTATTGATTGGATTAGCTGGCACTGTTTTATTGACTTTATTTAGGTATGCTAATGCATGTTTATAATGGGCAATAATCTATTATCCATATCTTGATAATAGTTATTTTGCACATTATTGTATGTATGTGTTAGGGGGGGTATTTATTAGAAATTGTTTAGTATTTTTGGTTGGCACAACATTGGTACCAGAGACTGCCCGCGGGACCCGGACGGCCGCGGGTCACCGGGGACACCCCGCGACCCTCGGCCTCCCTCGGAGACCCCTGCGGGTCAGCCGGGGACACCCGCTGGCCTGTTGTATTGGTTTTGCGCCTGCAAAAGAAAGAAACAAAAAGAATTTTTTTCTAAGTCCAGCTTTTTTTTATCACCTGCCTTTAGCTGGTGAGCTTTATTCAGCGCAACTTTAACGTACGATCAGTTTGCGTTGCTTAGTGAATCCCGCAGAAGGGCAGGATTCAGCGCAAACAGCTGATCGTACGATCAAGTTGGACTTAGAAATTTTTCTAGGAAAAGCCCGTTTTAGAGCGCAAAGTGCCTGTTTGCGCGGCTTATGCATAGCGTCTCAGCGGAACTTCACGTTCTAAGAGCACTTTGCGCTCTTAAACGACTTATCACTGCTTAGTGCATAGCCCTCTTAGATTCATAACGTGTAAAGGGTGCAACCCAACTTAACAGCAGAGTTAACTAATGGTGGGGATAAGTTTAATAGAGTCGCGAGATAATGAGTTGGCTAAGCTAGCCAATGTTCATGTAATGGCGCTTCAAAGCTCACGCGTCCTGCGGGCCAAGGGAAGCAGTGACGTCATCTAGTGTGGCTTCCTATGGCCCACTTGACCAGGACCTTTTAACGGAAGATACCGGCACCCCCACGGAGGTAAGTATCTCGGAAGCAGGGGATCCCGGGAGCTGAATGAATGGGGATTCAGCTCCTGACAACCCCTGCTTCAATCCTATGTAAAGGATGCTCCTTAAAGGTGGAGTTGGACATGGAGGGTGATTGCCATCTGCTCTTCCAAGGTCAAGGGATGTACTGTAGGGACACTCACCCCAGTCCTCAATCTGATTAGATGGGATAACTACAATGTAAGTATAAGGCAACAGGAGCTACTCATGTTTGTGTCAAGAATAAGGGTATGCATATGGAAAGGTTGTGGCTCATACAAGAGAAAACTGGTGCCTGGGGATTGGAATTATTTGCCAATACAAACAGGTTATATGACCTCTCTAAGTATGCACCGTAAAATTCTAGAATAATGTTTTCAAACACTGTAAAACAGCTGATACCATTGAAAACGACTGAAACATAGAAAAAATGAATGTAATATATATATATATAATAATATATATATATATATATATATAATATTATATAATATATAATATATATCATATATATTTCAATATAACTGTATGCTCATCTGCATGTCTTAGGCAGGTCTGCACCCCCGCCTTTCCCCATTCACCCAGCATACAGCACTTCCACTGAGCAAGGATTCTGGAATGACATGCAAATGAGCACACAGTGTTACTTTTTTGCCTCATAACCATTTAACATGGTTCCCTATAGGCTTAAGCTTGCTGCATGTGTCACAGCTTTGAGCACGCAGGGTTAGTGTGCATACCCAGAAAACCACCCAGACAGCCGTTTCGACCTTGATGGGTCTCATCAGTGTGGGTTGATTTTACTGGGAATGCAAGAGAGTCTATGGAGAAGCCTAAACCATACTACTGAGTTAGTTATGGTGAGTAAAAAAGTGACAACCCTCCATATATATATATATATAAATATATATATATATATATATATAATACTATATTATATATATATATATATATATATATACATACACGCACAACATAAACTTCAGTTTCTGCTACTACTAATTATTTTTCACCAATTTATTTGGAGTTTGCAGTTCCAAACCCTGTACGGTTTTATGA
>WSYH01009384.1:0-24553 GCA_036426205.1 Ascaphus truei | reverse complement strand
CTACTTACATTGTGGGCTATACTGTTTTGGCATCACGGAGGAGGCTAAGCTTGCCGCCATGAAAATGGGACCTGGGGCAATTGATACTAGGGGGTAACTTACTTTCCAACGAGTAACAGCCGCGCCTCACCAGAGATGCGATGGCTCCCAACACATAAGGGGAATTTGGTCTTCCTCGCACGGACATCACAATAATCGATACCACAGAGGGGGGGCACAGAATATCGGTATAAACTAGTGTGAACTTTACCAACATGCAGAAACAGATCACAGCAATTCAACACATAACCTGTGTCCTCCCTAGAGGAGCACTACTTACTGCGTCGCGCAGGACCGTTCCCAACACTAGGTATCCCACCCACTGTCCTTGTCCCCGAGAATCCCCACCCAATTCCCAATGTCCCGCACTCTAGTAGAGACGTGGGTGACTGCGCACGTCACTATAATGTGTTTAGAGGCCTGTTGGTGCACAATATATATTAATAACCTTGCCGAGCCACTCCGATCTCGGATTCCGGCAAACCGACGCTTCTAAAAGGGTCAGACGTTCGAGACGCAGTTGCGCATGCGCGACCTCTCTGGAGCTTTCCTGCCGCCTGACTATCCCAGAGCATGCGCGAGCTGTTGCGCAATGGCGGCGCCCTGTACCCTGAGCCGCCGGGGCCTTGGCAACGCGATCGCGGCCCTAACAACGGGCCGCTCGCGTCCCCGGCAACCGGCCGCATCAGGGAACAGCGCGCGACTCCCCGCTCCGGCCCCCACCCTTGGAAGTAGCCGGCGGGCCCGGCGCTGGCTCCGACGGCACCCGCGACCACACTGCTCCAAGGGAGGGGGGTCTCAAGGAGCTGCGGGAGCTCCAGGCTAAACTCTCCCCCTGGTGGAAAATACAACGTCCCCGCTTGAGGAACGACATCACAAGGCATAAAAGTTATATAACCAAAATGCATTGCACAGAATATACAACTTATCATTTCGACTATAAACATCTGATCACAATGCACTTCATACCATACTAGACTAGACTAGCTGAGACCATTTTTGGGGTGCCCCTAACTGATCATGTGGGGGTACCTCACTTTTGCGTCCGTGAGCCTCCCCCAGAAAAATTTCCTGAAGAGCACACCGGAGGGCAAAAGTCACGGGTTCCTCGCTACTTCCTCCCCCTGGTGGAAGGAGTAGCACAATGTCTCTGAAGCAGGCCGTTACCCGGTCACCCGCGGCAGGGATGCGGTAGACCAGGAGGCCAGGACCTTTTTCCGCGGTCCACTACTTGACGAATGGCATGCTCCTTTTTGGGCTTAAAGGAGGCCAGTCTCCCTGGATCTTCCTTTACACAGTCCTTGTCCCTACGGACTTGCGAGGCTTCCACTGAGAAGCGAGCACTGGACAATGTCTCTGTTTCACCTGGCAGGGGGTAAAGAGTAGACACCCTACCACTGCGGTGACTCACAGTGGCCAACAGGTCCTCGGGGATGCTGTCAGTTCCCACCTCGGCTGTCTTGGGACCTGCCCCCGGCACTTCTGGGGCAGTCCACTTACGAGCTGAAAACTCGGGAGCGTTGGATCCCAGTCCTGGGACCACTTGTGTCGGAGCGCACGGGCTCATACTCCGTTCAGAAGCCGCAACTCTGGCCTTCTTCACTGCCAGCTCCATCGGAGATTGTGGGGAGTTAGGGAGTTCCTTACCACTCCACTGGCTTGGGATGGATTCCCCCAAGGAGGACACCTCCGCCAGGACGCGATGCAGAGGGGAGCCCTTCGCCCGGGTGACCAGACTTAAGGAGCCATCGTGCTCCATGGTCACCTGGAGGCTCACCCCCGACACCCCTGGGGCAGTCGACTCACCCTCATCGTCGTTTGGTACTGGTCCCCATTCTAGGACCGATGGTACCTCGGTAGTAGGTCGGACTGACCATTGTAGGGCGCATGGGCCCAGAGCAGGGTCCGCAACATCGGGATACACCTCCTCCAGGGCACACGGGCCCACAGCAGGCTCTGTATCCGCCGAAATAATTGGTTCGATAACTTCACTAGAGTGGTCCGCCGGCAGGCGCATCACCACGAGAGGTTGGTCGCTGGAATCACTAAAAGAAAATGGGGGTATAGACACCTTACCCTGTGATTCCGGCATCGGCTGGTCTGGGCTCTGTGGTTCCTGCTCTACCACTAAGCCGTCCCCTTTGAGAGGGTCTGGAACCGGTTCTGCAACATGGTTGTGAACACACGGGGCCACTGGAATTAGGACAGACTGATTAGCAATGTCACTCACTGTTGCAGAGGGGTCAGGCTTCCCCGCTTCTTCTTTAACTGCCTCCGTAGCCTGCGGTGTAATAGGCTTCAAGAACCGCACACCGCAGCATTCACATTCGGCCTCCCATGCCAGTGCACCTCTAGATGCCAGTGCACAGTCACATGCCAGTGCATCCCATGCCAGTGCACAGTCACAGGTGGGACTAAAACATTGTATACCCGGTTCTCCGCATACCTCAGTCGTCTTGAAGTCTAGCGGTAACTGGGACAGTTCGGCTCCCTCGTCATAGGCTTCTTGCAGGCAGGGGCACATTAACATAAGGCCATCTACTCCTGGCGCTCGCCAGGCCACATACACATTGGGGTGTATGTCCTGACAGTCTCTCTCATCCTCATCCTCAGAGAAGAAAGAGTCTATTACGGCATCACTGTATGGTTGAAGATAACAAGGCTTGCTCCCCCTGGTGGAATCTGAAGATGGGGCACTTTCTACAAGGGAGTGGTTCTGGCTCTGTGCTGAGTCACTCACAGTGCAGGGGCGGGGTTCAGGGTTTCGCGCCCAACCCGGACAATACTCTGCAACAATTTCTTGCACAGTCCTGGTGCTCTCCCGACTTGGTGGGAGCCGCCATCTTAGGTGTGACTCACTGCTAGAGAGAGACTCCATTTTAATCACCGTCTCTGCAATTACGCTAGGGCTCTCTGTATAGATAGGGGGGTAGCCTTCTGGTTTTCCCGCCAATCCCGGACAGTTTTCTTCAACACAATTTAGTGCAGGCTTGCAGCCAGCAGCACGTGCGTTCTCCTGCTTTGGCGGGAGACGCCATTTTACTGGGTCTGCGTAGACTAGGGGCTACCCCTCAGACGGGCCCCCGGGCATACACTGGGTGGACGGTGCCTCTGCCAGGCATATATCCGCAGTGGGGATGGCCACAAAAAGTATCGTTTTCCATAGGGCCGTGGGATCGTGTTCTTCCTCTAAGAAACATGCGTGCGGCCACCCTGGAATTTTACGCATATAATACTGAACCTCAACCGCGGGCATAGTTGCGGGAAGGCCTCCAACCGCCACCACCCGGTTCCATACATTGCCTCAAAGCCCAGGCAAGGACCTCATGGCCGGACTTTCCAAACATGGTGACAAAAAATTGAGACTTGGACAATTTGGGAAAAAAAATGGAACAGGGCACCCCAGGTCTGTATCTCAGCAGCGCCTCCAAATGTAGCCCTCTTTCCCCCCCCTTAAGTGAGATTGGGGTGTGTAGGTGTATCTGACTACTTCTCAGTGTGGTGCTATACCTGTTGGCTCACAGGAGGGCTGAGCTTCCGCCATGGGGAACCTGGGGCATTTATACTAGGGGTACTTACTTCCAACGATGCAGCGCCTCCACCTGCGATGGCTCCCACCATAGGGGGAGTGGTTCCTCGCAGGACAATCACAATAATCGATACTCACACAGATATATATATATTAACTTGGGACTTTACTGAACATGCATGAAAACAGATCACGGCAACATCATCATAACCTGTGTCCCTCTCTAGAGGAGACACTTACTGCGTCGCGCAGGACGCTTCCCAACACTAGATGATCCCACCCAGTATCCCGAGAATCCCCACCCAATGTCCCGCACTCTAATAGAGAACGTGGGTGACTGCGCAGTCACTAATTAATGTGTTAGGCCTGTTGGTGCACATATATATTGAATACCTTCCGAGCACTCCAATGCTCGGGCCTGCAACACTCTTCTCAAAGGGTCAGACGTGCGATGCATCCGTCTGATCCTTTCCAGGTACTTCTCCAGGAACACCAACGAGGGTCCCACCGCTTCACGGGAACACAACCGAATCACGGCAACACCAACCGCATCACGGGAACAGCAACCGCCGCTATCCCTGTCTATCCCTAACTAACCCTAAAGTGACAGGAACCCTAACCTAGGGCCTGTCCCTGATGAACCGCAACCTGAGGTGACTTGGGGGAAACTCCTAGGGCCTGCGGGGTAATAACCTGCCCCACTCCCCTAACTCATCCCAGTCCTGACACTCACTGAACCCTAACACTAACACTAACAGCTACGCACTGCAAACTTCGTAATGCGTACAGCAACTTGCTGCACACTAGCACTATGCCTTCTTGTCAGGCCTCACAGCCCTGCCAGCCGTGACCCTGACAAGACAGCACACACACACGCACTAAGGGCAGCGTCCCTGTCTTGGGCCGTCCCTCAGCACTTACCCACTAACCTGGTGGGGAGTTGAGGCCTTACTTGGGATGTGGGGGACCTTACTCGATGCAGGAGCTGCACATGCTCTCTGCACCCTTCCTTCCCTCACAGCTCCCCAGCTCCAACTGCCGTTCTCAGCGCGCGAAATGTATCTTATTGCTCCCTCTGGAAATCCTTGGCCCTTATTGGCCACACGGAGGCACCTGATGTGCTTGCCCCTAAGCCTCATGGGAGTTGTAGTCCCGTGGAGGCTGCAAATACATTGGGGCCGCGTGCGCGCCTTTCCTGCGCCTGCGCTAACCCCTAATGGCCGCCGCAACCTCTCTAGGCTCTGTCCTGCGCATGCGCGACCTCTCTGGAGCTTTCCTGCCGCCTGACTATCCCTGCGCATGCGCGAGCTGTTGCGCAATGGCGGCGTCCTGTACCCTGAGCCGCCGGGGCCTTGGCAACGCGATCGCGGCCCTAACAACGGCCCGCTCGCGTCCCCGGCAACCGGCCGCATCAGGGAACAGCGCGCGACTCCCCGCTCCTGCCCCCACCCTTGGAAGTAGCCGGCGGGCCCGGCGCTGGCTCCGACGGCACCCGCGACCGCACTGCTCCAAGGGAGGGGGGTCTCAAGGAGCTGCGGGAGCTCCAGGCTACATATATATATATATATATATATATATACAGTAATACGCACAATAAAAGCATTGAAGACGACAAGATTTGGTGTGCCATAAACGTATCTGCTTAAAGATGTAGTACCACGCATAAGTAAAATGAATTAATGGCAGTATGTTTAAAGGGTTAAACTGGTTAATTGAGACCTGTTAAACAATGTACAATTACATAAGATAAGTTCATTTTTTTAAACCTGCCTTGAAAAATATTTGTAAACAATGCAAATAATTTTATTTTTTTTGTAGTTCCCTAGCCTTTTTGTCTTAGTACCTGTTAAATACCCTTCCTTTCTCATAGCTGGCAGTGTAACCATTAAACGTGAGTAAATATATCTGGTACTTTATCATTGGTTTGGAGCACACACAAGTCAATCAAAAGAATCCCTCCCATTTAATGTAGATACAAGCAGGAAAAGTGCAATTTTGACGAGTGTGAAACAATAACAACTTAAAGGGAATAATTAATGCTAACCAGGAGGCAACTCAGAAAGCCATTTTTTGCTTTGCATCCAGAAGACTAGAATATTAGAAGGTATAAGGAATACCAGTAATATTTGACAGACTCGGCCTTCATGCTTTTCCAAAAATGTAATGAACCTACCAATGCTCACGTATCATTATATTTGCCAGAACTACAATTCATTCATGTCACCTTACATTTTTTCATTTCACTTTTCATCATGGGTTCTTCTAGCTTGGGCAGATATAATGATTACCAGTCATGACAAGCGATCGCCCATTATACACACCTTTCTTTAAGTATTTATCATGGGTGGGTGAGTCGAATTCCCTGGACGTCCTTCTTTTTATTTTTAGAGGGACACCTCTCAGACTTTATATCTTAACAAAAGGTTTTGTTTCCCCTCCAACCGACAAGCATTTAACACTTAACATCAGAGAAACTGTAAATTGAGACACCTTTTAATGGACTTATACTGTACATTAAAGAACAGAGCTGTGACGTTTGGATAGCTCTGTACATTTCATTTATGATGAACTCTCATGTAGGTCCATTAAAAGTAATCATGACAGAACTTTGACAATATAGATGAGTTAGAGAGGCTCTAAACAGAGGGCTGCCACTGGCACACTGAGCATGTGGTAACAAGGCTGCCACTGCAGATCACCATTCCCATATGAGGAGATGAAAGCTGGAGGGCCTGAAGTTTTATGAAAAAAACCTGACTAAGGCATCTATTTACTTAACGTGATTTTGTTGTCATTCACACCTACATGCTGATGCAGGTTTTTTCAATTAAATAGCCTAATGAGTGCGCTTGTCCCTAAATTATCTAGGACATTATAACTGCAATCTTACCTTTCATTGTTTGCACGAATGTAGTGTGAACAACACAAGCAATCCTAATTATTAGGCTGTGGAGTGAATCAATTTCAATGAAACAGAATAAACCTGCGAATCGCTCTGTGCATTGTGAGTGGTTAATTAGTATGACGGCGTTTGTATTTGCTGTTCCTGTGCATATAAAACGCTGTGACCTTACATTACTTGCTTGGAAGTATGATATGTAAAGCAATGCCAGAAGCCAAATGCATTTCAGAACAGCAAACAGCTCCTCTTAAATGCCTATCATGTTCCTGTTTTTCAGCATAACCCACAAACACTATCCAAATCAGGCGTGAGCACTTTCAATGTTTCTCAACTATTTTTAAATGACAAAAAGCATTTTTTTGTATGTAACACGTTCCCCCACCCTAAGAGAAACAGGTGGAGAACAACTCCCAATAGTAGAGCTCAGTAAAGTATGTGAGCAGGCATTGATAGGTTAATACACATCTACAAAAGTGTAGTCAATCCAGTTTAAATTCATCCACAATAATCTTGATCCTATTAAGATCAAATATACATGGGTAGACTAAGCATTAAAATGGGGATGTCTTAGGGAGAACACCAACAGGATCAACCAAAAAAAAAAAAAAAATAGCTTGCAGTAACACTACCCTAGAGCTGGATCATAACTGGTGACAAAGTGCCTCCGCACACGAAACGCATCAGAGCGTCCTCCTCGAGGTACTTGTGGCGATGTAACATGGTCTGAAGACCTCAATAAAGATGATTTTTTAGTGACCCAGCGACATCAGTCTCTCCTTGGCATAACATTGTATACAGTGCACGGCATGCTTCCCCCCGACGGAAGAAACCTCTACAGGCTCACAGAAGGCCCTGAGCATCTGCCGATGTTGTTGGGGATAGACAGGACAGGCTTCAGTGCTTAGATAGTTCTTCTCTTAGTGTTACAGTGCCTCCATTCCCACAGGGCCTATAGCAGATAGTGCAGTCCCCTGTGGAAAACACTCTCACCCTGTCCCTGAAGAACTGCAGCCTCAGGCAGGAGTATAAAATAGTAAGGGTTCTTTATTCTTCATACAGCATACCAACATGTACACTCTTCTCTCTCTTGGTCCCTGGACTCAACTCCCAGGGCTTGAGGCCCCAAAGGCTATCCCTGACTCCCACACCCTGGTGAAGTGAGTGGTAGCTGCCCCCACTCCCCTGAGGGTGAACCAGAGCCTTGGCTTCACACTTCCAACTCTCACAGAACAATGTGGCTGCAGCCCATTTTTTGTGCCCAGGGGAGGGTCCTAGGTCTCCACCCTTGTTATGGGCAGTACCTCGGCCTTGGACCACCCCCCTGTCACTTTTAGGGAGTTAATACTGATGATGGACGAGATTAACCCTAACACTGCCTGTGCTGGTACCAGGGTTTATGTGTTATACAGGGCAGATTAGTAGCCAAGGGGTACCTGGCTTCATGTACAACCTCACAAGACATATGCAATGGCCAACAATGTCTCTCATCAGCCTACCCAAAATTCTAATCAGCAGATACTCAACCCTTCTAGGTTTCATCAACAGTATCAGTCTTGGAATGGCACACATTTACCAGTGCATCATGAACCCACTGCTCAGAACTCCATCTCCAGCATTGTACAAAGTAATTCCTCCTATACTAAGCAACATCCATAAGATGAAACTCAATTTCAGTACAACTCACTAGTGGGCCACAGATTTTTCCAACTAGTCAGAATAATGTGTGTAATCTCAAATGTTACACATGATGAAAATATGATGGATTAATAATGTTAACAAACACATCCTGCAACAGTCTTTCAAAAGCAAGATTGCACTCAAAGTCATATTAGTAGCCAATGTTCTGTAGAGTTAGCTAGCAACACACTGAAGAAACAGAAGCAATTAATAACTACCAGTCAACCAGGAAATATATATATATACAGTATGCAAATGATCGTGCATCAAGCAAACTGTGCAATAACAAGGCTGATTATAGCTTTACAGGAAGACCATACAGGTCTAACATTCCAAGGCAAGAGATATCATTTGAAAATGATTCACCAACGGAGAACGAAAACTTACCAACTCATTTAGAACACGAGTCACATTCTAGAACCTTCTGGACAAGCAGGTGAAGAACCAATTTTAGGACAAAGAAAAGATACGTTTTCCAAACCAGAACTACAGTAGACATCATCATCAAAGGGGTAATTTGTGTTAATTAAAAGTACACATGTATTGCTTTTCTGTTTAAATAATAACATGTAATGGTTAGTACAAAATGAAACACAAAATGTCTAATACCACACTATACAGTACATTATAAACATTTATTCTCTACTTTGATTTAACTTTAGGCAAATGCATATTATTATTCTCAAATAAATTTGACATACTAAAATATAATAATAATGACATGGCAAAACCAAATAAATATGTGTACATTAATATAAATAAAAGTATTACATATTGTTACATAGTCACAGGATATTAGGCAGCTTTCTGCCCGATTCAGATCAGAAAGTGCAGCCAGAGTGTAAATGTGATCCATCCCACAGCTTCACAGTCACCGAGGCTGGTGGATGGGAAATCCAGACCAGAGTTCACAATGGTTCTAATTCCCCTCACTTGCTCTCCTAATTGAGAAAAAGGGCAGGGCAGCGAACGGGGGGGGGGGGGGAACAGAAGGAATTGGCGTCCTGGGCCCCCTGCATGGCCGTGCCACTCGATAAATCCTGTCGCCCAGTCACCACAGGGTGACAGGATTTAGCGCACTCGCGATCTGCCGGGCAGCTTCTCTGCAAAGAAAAAAATAGACCCCCCCTCTCCTGATTGGCTGGTGCGTGCTGGCACTCCCCCCTTCTGATTGGCTGGCGCGTGCTGGCACTCTGCGAGGATTTCTTTGGCCCACAGCAAGCTCTATACGAGCTTGCAAAGCGAGGCCCGCCTCTTCCTGCATGGAGCAAGTAAGGTAACTACTGCTCCATGCCTCCCTTGCCTCCTGCTCCGATTACCCCCCCCCCCCGTCCTGTTTCCCCCCCCTGCTCTTATCCCCCCCTGTTTCTATTCCCCCCTGTTCTGATTCACTCCCTGCTTCGATTTCCCCGTGTGTATGTGAGAGTATCTGAGTGTGTATGTCTGAGTGAGAGTGTGTGTGTCTGAGTGCATGTCCGAGAGAGTGTCTTAGAGAGTGTGTGTGAGTGTGTGATTTCCCCCCCCCCCCGCTCCGATTTATACCCCCCTTACTCTGATGGCCCCCCGTGTGTATGTGAGAGTGTATGTGAGAGTGTATGTGAGAGTGTCTGAGAGAGTGTCTGAGAGTGTCTGAGAAAGTGTCTGAGTGTGTGTGAGTGTGTGTGTATGTGAATGTCTGAGAGTGTGTGCGAGTGTGTGATTTCCCCACCTGCTCCAATTTCCCCCCCTGCTCCGATTTCTCCCCCCGTGTGTGAGTGTGTGTGTGAGAGTGTGTGTGTGAGAGAGAGTGTGTGTGAGTGTCTGAGAGTGTGTGAGAGAGTGTGACAGAGAGTGTGTCAGAGTGTGTCTGAGAGTGTGTCTGAGAGAGAGTGTGTGAGTGTGTCTGAGAGAGAGTGTGTGAGAGTGTGTGAGAGAGAATACAGACACCAACCCAGTCAGTCATAGTCACCCACCCATCAGTCAATCACCCAAGTGTCATCCACCACCCAAGTGCCAATCACCCAATAATGTCACTCACCCACCCAAGTGTCATTCAGTCACCCATCCATCCAAGAGTCAGTCACCCACCCAGTCACCCACCCACCCCCACCCACTCTCTCTGTCACCCACTCTTGCTCTCTCTTTTACCCACACTCTCTCTGTCTTATCTTAACTGCCCTATACCTACACCGAAATAACCTATACTGCCTTCTTCCAGATCTGTCTCTCAAGCTTCACACAGGAGATATCGGAATCCCCCCTAACCCAGAAGACTGGTAGGGAACACCCCAGGCCCATACTGAATCCCCCCCAGGCCTTTTGTCACATTGGATGTAGCATTGGGTATCTTTGTCTTTTGCTGAAAATATTAAAATAAACAGATTGCATTGTAATGTTTTTTACTGTATTAACAAAAAAACAGTTAAGTAAAAGTTGCGCGCTAAAAAAAAAATTCCACGAGAGGTGCGCTATGGGTAGGGCCCTGCTCCTTTCATTTGTCCTGGACCCCATGATTTCTGTTGGCGGCCCTGAAAAGGTATTTATGGCAGTTAGGTTTACTGCATCCATCTCTCTCTTAGAGCTGGGGCATCGCTGCTCCCCTTCATCCAGTTCGGGTAGAACTCCACCTTCAAGTAATGCAGTATCCAGAAGGATTGCCTAGACTCACTTGGGACCGATTACCACAACTACAGATTAAGACATTTTATTATTTCTATTGTACGTTACAATGTGCTCTGTTTAAAACTGGAGATAGCAAGACAGTCTGTTAGTTAGACATGGTTGTTTAGTTAGCCTCTATACCGTGGAGTAGGCTTTCATTTTATGCTTTGATCTTAACTTAATGTGACAGTGTGCCTGAGTTATATTGTCTGTCATTGACATGAAGCATAAACCACTGAAGGTTAAGGATGGCGTTCCTCAAATGTATATCAGTTATGTCCCTTACAAATACGATTGTTAAATTAAGTATGGTTGGAATCTATTAATTCAGATTTTTTTTAATCTAAGGCATTGAGATAAGCATTTTCAAGTACTGTTTTATTGTATCCTCTTTATGTAAAGCACTACCGCTCTGAGATTGAAATCTTCCAAATTAGAGCAGTTGCGATGTAGTCTAATGTATTGACCATAGGGTATACCCTTAAATAAACTTTGATTATGACAACTGGTTGCGTGAAGTAATGTGTTTCTGGAGTGTTCTTTACGAAAAATGTCTGTATGTACCATTTGATCCAGACCGACAAAAAGATTTAGCTCAAGAATGTGATGTGAGTGATACTGTGAAGTGAAAAAAAGATTGAGTGAATTATCATTTATGTATTGAATAAACAACAGGAGGTCCAAAGTGGAACTGCTCCATATAAGTAAAAGATCGTCTATATAGCGACGATAAAAATTAATGGGATGACAATAAGGGTTTCTGTCTCCAAACACATAGGACACCTCCCACCAACCCATGAATAGGTTGAGATAGGGTGGGCAAAGCCCATGCCCAGGGCTGTGCCACGTGTTTGGAGATAGAAACCACCTGAGAAAAGAAAATAATTACGTGTGAGAAGAAAGTGAATACTGTCCAAAAGAAAAGTGACATGTGCTGGTTAAAGAGAAGGATCATATTCAAGAAAGTGTCTATTGGCTGTAGACAATGTGAATGTGAAATAATAGTGTAAAGAGGGGATACATCTAAAGTAACCCAAACACATTTGGGTGACCAATGAAATTCGTGAAACAAAGATAATACATGTGAAGTGTCTAAAAGATGTGAAGGATGAGTTGAAACAATAGGCTGTAAGTAATGATCTACATAAATAGACAAGTGCTCACCCAGTGGCCCTATGCTGGAGACAATGGGACGTCTGGGTGGTGAGTGAAGGGACTTGTGTATTTTAGGGAGGTGGGGATAAATAGGGATGATAGGATGTGAACAGTGTAAATATTCAAATTCCTTAGTAGAAAGAACTTGAAGATCTTTGCCTTCCTCAAGTAGCTCATAGAGCTCTTTTTGAATGGGACTGCCAGGGACCCCCCCCCCCCCTGTGTTAATCCGATGAGCCATTAGTCTGTCTGCGGAAATCTCACAGAAATGTTGCAGCATTACTGGGAGATTGCCCCAGATTTTCCAAGACAAGTGTTCGGATATTCGTGGCTGCATCTGTATGATCCAAAACTACAACTGCGCCGCCTTTATCAGCATTTTTTACTACGATCTTGTCATTGTTTCTTAGAGCAGTAATGGCATCGCGTAATAGATCCAAATCTCAATCCAGGGGACAATCCACTGAAAAAGAGGCGATATTAGCAATTGAAAATACAAACGTCATTAATATCTCTCAACACATTCTTACGCCAGCAGAATTAAAAGTACTAGATTTGGCTCTCACATTTGCTCCTGAAAAGAATTTCAATTTATTTACCACCACTGTAGATTTATACAAATTAATTCGAAAATCAACAATGAAAATATTCTTTAAAGAAAAGCAATCTAACATTGATGTTTCTACTCAAGAGTTCAATGAGCTAATGTTTAATAACATGGAAAACACTATACCAATTTTTGATATAACACAACATTTGACTTTTCGTGATCACTGCTTTTTCCAGGATATTATAGAACTTGCAGAAGAACATACAGAAAAAACAGACCATCATCTCTTTTCTAGGGAGAAATGCATCAGGTCTACAAAATAAATCAAAGTTCTGTCCTGGTAATTTGAAAGGCAGTGCTATCGATATTTTTCAACATGCTGTAGAGAGAAATCTATTACTATTATCAAAGGACATTCAATTTACGACAAATATTAAACATCAAGTTGTTACTTGATGTACACCTGAGTTACGCAATGCCATTACTGCTCTAAGAGACAATGACAAGATCATAGTAGAAAATGCTGATAAAGTCAGTGCAGTTGTCGTTTTGGATCGTAGATACTATTATGCTGAGTCATACAGACAACTCAATGACCAACTCTCCTATACCCTGCTTGATTCAGATCCTACTAGTCATTTTCTAAAAGAGCTCTATGAGCTACTTGATGAAGGCAAAGATCTTCAAGTTCTTTCTGCTAAGGAATTTGAATATTTACACTGTTCACATCCTATTGACAAAGTGAGAATAGGATGTAAGGAGGGGGGGGGAGGTCTGACATAAACAGCACTGGGATCTAAGCCGCCATTTTAAGTCAGTATCCATTTTAGGTTTTGTCTGAATGAAAGGGAATGAGAATGGACGTTTTGAAAGAGATTTTTGCTTCCAATTTTTAAAGTGATAATAAGCTGCACAGCTAACTACAAAAAAATCTTGAAGAGAAGAGAAAAGTGCCAATGTTATGAAAATAAGAGACAGATAACACACTGTCTCGCATTCCGAGGGAGGTGCCCATGAAGTCCCGTATGTAGAGGAAAAGTCACCGGCCGTATAAGGAATATTAGCTGAGTCATTTCATTTCTAATATGAATCCCATAATAATGCGATTAACTCGATGTGTTCATGTTCATATTTTGTTTATCTTATATGCTTACGTAGTGACGCACACGAAACCTCATATAGGGGTCGTGGGCTTAGTATTTGGGGTATAAATAGGGCCTGTATGCCAGTATCTTGTTGGGGGAGTTTTATTTTGAAACTGCCTCCTGCGTGTTCACGTACACTGCAATAAACTTATTTGTCATTCTGCAAAATGATCCTCAGATTGATGACTCTTATTTATTCACGCTTTTCACAGATGGCGCTCCGAATAGGAACCCAAATATACCGGAAGCTGAGCACCTGAAAAAAACACTCCTCGGTCACTCAAATCTGAGCGCTCATAAGAATCAAGGTAAAAGGCACCTTTTGAGGAAAGCCTGAGTTTAAAAAGTTGTTTTGAGTGGTGTGTAGAGAGATGTGTTTTGAAGGGTGTCTCAATCTGGGTTGACAGGTTTACCTAGCAGTTTCAAATAAGTTTATTTGTCTGTTCCTGTATCCATTTAAAGTGTTATAGTTGTTAAATTTTATTGGGACTAAGGTTCCGTTAAAAGTTTAGGTGTTTTGGTGATGAAGGTGAGTGTTTGTATGCTTAAGGGATTGTTCAGACCGTCCTGGGTTGTGACAAATATTTTTGTTGTCTGAGCAGGAAGGGTCCCTGATTATACATTTGCTCTGTCTTGTCATTAACATACCAAGTGAGTTTATTTATGGATATCTGTTTAGAAGGTCTTATCTGTATCCATGTTATAAAAGTATAAGGTTTATCAGGACTGGGTTGGACCCGTCGAAGTAATTCAAGTGTTTTCTTGGGTATAGTTATGGTGAAAAAATATGATTGGGGAACAGTCTCGTGACAGGTCCTTATTTGCATATTTCAGAACAATAACATGCCAAAAGAGTTGTACGCAATCAGCTTGCACTGATTATTGTATCAGGAGTATTGTACAGGTCAATTAAATGTGATTACTGTAACAAGAGAATAATGGGAAACCAAAGTTCTCAAAATTTGCCGTTAGAGGTTGTGTGTCTGCAGACAAAAATAATAAAGAATGGATACAGAGAACAAGAAGAGACAATATAAATATGTTTTGTTGGCCAATGAAAATACACATGCAAGTCCAATGAAAATATACATGCAAGTTCAAGTGAAAAAACACATGCAAGTCCCAGTGAAAAACATGCCACCCCAATGAAAAAAGTTTGTTTGCAATAAATTACTATGGAAGGAAGCGTGAACCTATGGGCAGCCGCACCGGTTTTCTTATTCATAAGAATGCGAATGCAAGGGCTCATAGTGGAACCTTCTAACTTTCAGTAATCCCTGTGTGTCTGTGGCAGTATAAATGTTTGGATTTTATGAGGTTTTTGTGGCTAAAGTCATGCATGGCAGGCCCGGCTGACTGAAAGAAGCAGAAATCAGGTGTGAACTTATCAGCTTTTCCTTCCATTTCCCCACATGCAATAAGTGGTTATAAATCATTTCCTGTTATAAACTCAAGTTTCGGTGCCGACAAGTAAAATTGTTGTGCCCTTAATGGAGAGTTGCTAGATGGATTTGATACCCTAATTAATTTTTCCTGAATGATTACCTGTGTGAAAGATAAACCATGCTAAGTATCACGTGTACACAAATTACCATCCAAAAACTTGCAAGTACTTACAAAAACATGAATATTATTGGCTCACAATGAAGTCTAAATTTTTAAAAGGTGTTAAAAGGTGTATATAAAGTATAGAAGGATTAAAGAATGCGCAAAAGAGAGGGCATATATTCAGCTCTGTCACTGGTGAAAGTTTAAAGGGTTTGTTCGTTTTGGCCAGACGGATAAGTGTTTTAAAACCAGGAGATACTGTATTCTTTTTTCCTTCTGCTCAAATGTCTGCAAGAAAGAGAATCAAAACAGCAGCAGCACAGATCGTGCCCCCACCTTTTTCTCCAGCGCAAGGAATGTGCCAATATACAAAAGTTAACTCAAAAGCTCCGGAGCATCAGAGTAGCTTTAAAATCAAGTTATTTATGAGAATAAAGAAAGAGAAGGGAACTTTTATTACTAGTGGCAGGATGAAATTGTTTAGGAATAGGTGAAAAAAAAAATCTTTTATTTGTTCGTTATTTTTGTGATGTTGTTTGGCTGTGTGTGAGAGGAGTTTTTGTATTGTGTGTTCTGTATTGTGTGTAACCAGTAAAAACACATTTCAATTTTTATTTCTATAGGATTAAGATATGTTTGGGAATATTTTGTGTTTAAATATGCGGGTAAAAGCTCACAAGCATTGTTTGAATTATATATTGTATTGTATGTTTTTATGTATTTAATGCCATTAATATGCATAGCGCTTCACAGGAGTGGTGCACGTCGTAATCATATAGATATCAAATGGTAAAGGTAAGAGGTCATGGAATAAGTGATCCAAACATAAAAGTGACATTAAAGAAGAGAAGTCCCTGCACTGAGGAGCTTACAATCTAATTGGTAGGTAGGGAGAGCGTACAGAGACAGTAGGATTTGATTAGAAGCCAGGAGAGGAATTTCAGGAGGGGAAACGCAGAATCAGAGTTTAAAGAGTAGAGTGATTCTGGCAGCAGCGTTTAGGATAGATTGTAGGGAAGACAGGTGAAAGGCAGGAAGGCGGGATAGCAGGGGATTACAGTAATCAAGATGGGAGAGAATGAGGGCCTAAATCAGAGTTTTTAATAGTTGAGCAACAGAGGAACAGGTGTATATTTGTGATATTATAGAGGAAAAAAGCGACAGGTTAAAAAAATGTTTTGAATGAGAGAGGAGAATATGAGAGAGGAGTTGAGAGTGACCCCTAAGCAGCGTGCTTGGGCTACTGGATGGAAGATTCAAGAGTAATGTGGAATGAGATAATATGGTCAGGTTTGGGAGGAAGTCTGTTTTTGCCATGTTAAGTTTAAGGCAAAGGAGGGCCTTCCAGGATGAGATAACAGAAAGACATTCAGAAACTTAGGTTTGTACAGCAGGTGTAAGGTCAGGGGTTGAAAAGTAAATGTGTGTATCGTCAGCATAGAGGTGATATTTCATTCCAAGAGATGTTATTAGGTCACCTAGAGAAAGTGTGTACAGAGAAAAGAGAGAAGTGTGGTCCACAGAGGCAAATGCTTCAGAGAGGAGATATGAGCAGAGTGTAATGACCTCTGTCTTTGGCAGCATATAGGTCATCAGTTATTTTAGTGAGAATTGTCTCCGTGGAGGGAGCAGTGCAGAAGTCAGATTATAGAGGTTAAGGAGAGAAAGGGTGTTGAGAAAATGGAGCAAGCAAGAGAATACAAGACAAGTTCAGTAGTTAGAAAGACAGGTAGGGTCAAGCTTGCTATTTTTGACTCATGGTATAACTGTTGCATGTTTGAAGGAGAATGGAAATGTATCAGAGTAGAGGGAGAAGAGGAGATACACTCTCTTCTGATACAGTGGAAAAAGAGTCAAGGAAAGCAGGAAGAGAGCAGGAAGCGGTGTAGGATAGGAGGAACAGAGGGAATATTCTGGTGTAAGGATTCAACCTCTTTCTCAAAATAGTCAGCAAAGTCCTGAGATGAGGTGAAGGAAGAGTTAGTGTGGGTTAGACTTGTGAGTGTTGATTAATGGAGAGAAGTAGGTTTGTTTAGCTTGAGAAAGGGCAGAATTGCAACAGCATAGCATACATTTGTAGTGAAGGAAGTCTGTGAAACTATGAAAGTTCAAACAGAAGGCATTAAAAAGAACTGAGTGGGGGGAGATAGCATGAGCGTGTGGGAGCTATTTGTGTGTTAAGAAGTTATATAACCTCAGCTATATAAAAGCCCGTTGGTTAATTTTTGAGAGGCCATAAAAAATGTAGTTCTTAGGGCTCTGATAAAGCTCCATGTATTTAAACTTTAAGCAAAAGTTCCAATCCAATAATTATTATTTTTCAGGAAGAAGCCGTGGTGTGCCGTTATCTTATCTGTTCAGGGTCAATTGGCAAAACGCCCAGAAACAAGATGGCTTTTTGCCTGGGAACAAGCTTTGAAAATATTTTTTCTTTAGTCAGATGAATATGCAGAGTGTATTTAATAATATAAAGCTGACCATGTGCTCAGCACTGTGCAAAGAGATTATATAAAGCAAGATATTAGTGTGAAGTCTTATACAAAATCATTTGTCTATTAACTGAATATGTGATGTATGTTATAACTTTTAACCATTTATTTTTTTCCAAAGGTGTCCATAAGCAGTGGTTATTGTCAAAATTGCTGTGTAATCTAGAATGGGTTTGCCAGGAAGTGGTGAATTGGGAGTCACCTCTCATTTGTGGGTGTGTCTTGTGCATAGGGTTAAATACAGGGGATACATAGTTGCAAAAGCAGTTACATAAGTGAACAGGATATACATTATATACAAGGCATTTCAAATTTTTAGCAGAATAGTTACAGTGGAGTGTTAGGGTAAAAGCCAGATGGGGATTGACTAGGGAAATTTGTATGGGTAAAATAATTGCTTAATTGGGGGTGAATATTTTTTCCATGACAGTGGATAGTATTGGGAGAAGAGAGATTGGCCTGTAGTTTGAGACAGTGTTTTTGTCCCCACTTTTGAAGATTGGGACAAACTCTGGCAGTTTTCCAGGTCTTAGGGATATGGTCTGCAGGCAGGATAGAATTAACTATGGAAGCAATTAGTTTGGCAATGGCTGGGGCATCAAGTCTTAGGAACTTAAATTGTAGCAAAGTCAGGTTCACATTGGTTACTTAGTTTTTAATTTGAGGAACATTAATAGGGAATACCTCTGTCTATATGCGGATGCTAAGACAGGAGTAAACACATTAATACAAGAATTTATTCCTAGGTATAAATTATCTCCCTATGAAACACTTATGGGAGGACTTATGACTATCAGCAGTCCAAAGGAACGAATTAAAGACCATCTTATTGGTAATAAAACAATAAGTCGGATGCAACTAATACATTTTTTGAGTCTCTCTAGGCAAAGTTGAAAGTGCACCTACTCGAGATGGGGTCAATAGTCACATATTTCCTACGCAAGCATGCTCTTCATCCCAGATGAAAAGGCCTATACTAACCACCACTACAGTAATTAAAGTGGCAGAGTTCTTTCCCTGGACCCAAAGCACGTAAAGCTCATTCCAGCTCCACCAAAGACCAAAGTCACCTAGAGCACCTAACGTCTTGCCGAGTCAAAACTCTAACCGTTAACCAACGAGGAAAATAAGACACCAGGCTAAGGCCCGGTTTTATCAAAACATTTCATTTTTTCAAAGACTCAATAGTTTTATTTTTAGAGTGTGTTTAAGTTAGAAATTTAAGGTGTATGTACAATTGAGCCTTGATGGGAGGATTGGTTTCCTGGAAGCGTGGCTTGTGAAAGCTCTTGTATGTGTTTTGGCAGTACTCATCACTCTCTATGTATGTGTCATGTGCAGCAAAACTTTGATCCAGAAGTGTGTTGCACCTCCACTGAAAGGAGGGGGTCACCCAGGGATGTGTGTCAGCCACAAGGAAAGGATCATAAGTCAGCCATTTTGACCATCGCAGACATCGTCTGTTCTGATATTCTGAGTGAATGATGTATGCAATGCGTGCAGGGGTGAGGACCATGCATTCGCTTTCACCGATACCAACCCCCTTCAATTCTCAGTAATAGAATGTTGTGATGATTCTGAAAATATATGATGATAGAGATAGATGCCATTTCCTTTATCTAGCAACTGCATACCCAAAGAAAGGTTGCTTGCAGAAAATAAGGTTTTCAGTATTATGTGTATAATTTCTGTATTTTCCCATTTTTTTAAGGGAACCTCTTTAAAGGGTGTATCACACACTAGGAACAAGAATAAATTTATGGGTCAAGTGTATCCACCAACCAATGAAACCTGTGTAAAAATGTATTTTAATTTAGATAACAATTTACAGGAAGGATGTGGCCTTAATTTTGCAGTTTTTAATTTCATCATTAAACCAAGAACAGGTTCAGGTTAGGCTTATGGCCTTACAAAACAGAATGGCTTTAGACTATGTTTTAGCTTCAAAAGGAGGGGTACGTGCTTTGATGAAAGAACAATGTTGTGTTTTCATTCAAGATCAGTGTAGCAATGTACAGCATGAATTCAATGAAATAGAAGAGATTCAAAAGAGGCTTACAAAGGCAAGGGACAGAATATCACCCTTGGGGTTAGGTGGATGGCTTAAATCACTTGGAGCAAAAACTTATGAATGCTTTGGTGTGTTTGGGGGTGTTACTTGTTGTCATATATGTGTGTGTCATGTGTTGCAGAGGTATGATCCACAAATTTGCCACCCCCCCTCCAATCTGATGCCACTCTTTGCAGATGCCGGAAACAGCAGTCCCTTGAAGAAAGAAGATGCCGATCACAGTTATTCAACTCCAAAAGACATGTTGGGGGCCACCGTGCCATACAAGACTATGACAGCAGGAGGGGACCACCCTCTCCCTTTCACTCCAGTGTATACATACTAACAGTATCAGATGATGGAGCACCCCAGTATACAATACGAGTCTGTCTATCTGTCCCTGGACTAACATCATAAACTTAAATCTCAAAAGCATGTTTTAAGAATAAAAAAGGAGGGAACTGACAGTGAGAATATGATGTAAGGAGGGGGAGGAGGTCTGACATAAACAGCACTGGGATCTAAGCTGCCATTTTAAGTCAGTATCCATTTTAGGTTTTGTCTGAATGAAAGGGAATGAGAATGGACGTTTTGAAAGAGATTTTTGCTTCCAATTTTTAAAGTGATAATAAGCTGCACAGCTAGCTACAAAAAAACCTTGAAGAGAAAAGTGCCAATGTTATGAAAATAAGAGACAGATAACACACTGTCTTGCATTCCGAGGGAGGTGCACATGAAGTCCCGTATGTAGAGGAAAAGTAACCGGCCGTATAAGGAATATTAGCTGAGTCATTTCATTTCTAATATGAATCCCATAATAATGTGATTAACTCGATGTGTTCATGTTCATATTTTGTTTATCTTATATGCTTACGTAGTGACGAACACGCAACCTCGTAGAGGGGGCGTGGGCTTAGTATTTGGGGTATAAATAGGGCCTGTATGCCAGTATCTCGTTGGGGGAGTTTTATTTTGAAACTGCCTCCTGCGTGTTCACATACACTGCAATAAACTTATTTGTCATTCTGCAAAATGATCCTCAGATTGATGACTCTTATTTATTCACGCATTTCACACTATCATTCCTATTTTTCACCACCTCCCTAAAATACACGTCCCTTCACTCACCACCCGGACGTCCCATTGTCTCCAGCATAGGGTCACTGGGTGTGCACTTGTCTATTATATAGATCAGGCCTGCACAACATACGGCCCGCGGGCCGCATGTGGCCCGCCTGGCCTCTCTGTGTGGCCCGCAATGACTCCGGCCGGGCACCAGTTAATTAATTAAATAAATAATAATAAAAAAAAAAAGTTTAAAAAAATGGCGGCGATTCATTCCCCCCCCTCCCTCCACCAATAACCACCCTCCACCAATACCCTCCCCCCCCCCACCAATAACCACCCCTCCCCGCCCCCGGGTTTTGCGGTGCGCGGGGGCAGCAGCAGCAGCATGAGGAGGATGCGGCAGTGAGTATTTTTTTTTTCAATAACAGGATGCCGGGGGGCGGGGCTTAGTACCGGGGAGAGAGGATGTGCTGATCTAAAAGGTGTGTGTTGGGTGAAAAATGGGCTGGTGGGGGGTGGGGGTGAAAAACGGGCAGGTGGGGGGTGGGGGTGAAAAACGGGCTGGTGGGGGGTGGGGGTGAAAAACGGGCTGGTGGGGGGTGCACACTAGCACTATGCCTTCTTGTCAGGCCTCACCGCCCTGCCAGCCGTGATCCTGACAAGACAGCACACACACACGCACTAAGGGCAGCGTCCCTGTCTTGGGCCGTCCCTCAGCACTTACCCACTAACCTGGTGGGGAGTTGGGGCCTTACTTGGGATGTGGGAGACCTTACTCGATGCAGGAGCTGCACATGCTCTCTGCACCCTTCCTTCCCTCACAGCTCCCCAGCTCCAACTGCCGTTCTCAGCGCGCGAAATGTATCTTATTGCTCCCTCTGGAAATCATTGGCCCTTATTGGCCACACGGAGGCACCTGATGTGCTTGCCCCTAAGCCTCATGGGAGTTGTAGTCCCGTGGAGGCTGCAAATACATTGGGGCCGCGTGCGTGCCTTTCCTGCGCCTGCGCTAACCCCTAGTGGCCGCCACAACCTCTCTAGGCTCTGTCCTGCGCATGCGCGACCTCTCTGGAGCTTTCCTGCCGCCTGACTATCCCTGCGCATGCGCGAGCTGTTGCGCAATGGCGGCGCCCTGTACCCTGAGCCGCCGGGGCCTTGGCAACGCGATTGCGGCCCTAACAACGGGCCGCTCGCGTCCCCGGCAACCGGCCGCATCAGGGAACAGCGCGCGACTCCCCGCTCCGGCCCCCACCCTTGGAAGTAGCCGGCGGGCCCGGCGCTGGCTCCGACGGCACCCGCGACCGCACTGCTCCAAGGGAGGGGGGTCTCAAGGAGCTGCGGGAGCTCCAGGCTACACTCTCCCCCTGGTGGAAAATACAACGTCCCCGCTTGAGGAACGACATCACAAGGCATAAAAGTTATATAACCAAAATGCATTGCACAGAATATACAACTTATCATTTCGACTATAAACATCTGATCACAATGCACTTCATACCATACTATACCCGAGACTAGCTGAGACCATTTTTGGGGTGCCCCTAACTGATCATGTGGGGGTACCTCACTTTTGCGTCCGTGAGCCTCCCCCAGAAAAATTTCCTGAAGAGCACACCGGAGGGCAAAAGTCACGGGTTCTTCGCTACTTCCTCCCCCTGGTGGAAGGAGTAGCACAATGTCTCTGAAGCAGGCCGTTACCCGGTCACCCGCGGCAGGGATGCGGTAGACCAGGAGGCCAGGACCTTTTCCGCGGTCCACTACTTGACGAATGGCATGCTCCTTTTTGGGCTTAAAGGAGGCCAGTCTCCCTGGATCTTCCTTTACACAGTCCTTGTCCCTACGGACTTGCGAGGCTTCCACTGAGAAGCGAGCACTGGACAATGTCTCTGTTTCACCAGGCAAAAAAAAACATTTCCATGGGTATCCTTTAAGTCCCAAGGATTTTTCCTGCCCCTGGTAGACACCCTACCACTGCGGTGACTCACAGTGGCCAACAGGTCCTCGGGGATGCTGTCAGTTCCCACCTCGGCTGTCTTGGGACCTGCCCCCGGCACTTCTGGGGCAGTCCACTTACGCGCTGAAAACTCGGGAGCATTGGATCCCAGTCCTGGGACCACTTGTGTCGGAGCGCACGGGCTCATACTCCGTTCAGAAGCCGCAACTCTGGCCTTCTTCATGGCCAGCTCCATCGGAGATTGTGGGGAGTTAGGGAGTTCCTTACCACTCCACTGGCTTGGGATGGATTCCCCCAAGGAGGACACCTCCGCCAGGACGCGATGCAGAGGGGAGCCCTTCGCCCGGGTGACCAGACTTAAGGAGCCATCGTGCTCCACGGTCACCTGGAGGCTCACCCCCGACACCCCTGGGGCAGTCGACTCACCCTCATCGTCGTTTGGTACTGGTCCCCATTCTAGGACCGATGGTACCTCGGTAGTAGGTCGGACTGACCATTGTAGGGCGCACGGGCCCACAGCAGGGTCCGCAACATCGAGATACACCTCCTCCAGGGCACACGGGCCCACAGCAGGCTCTGTATCCGCCGAAATAATTGGTTCGATAACTTCACTAGAGTGGTCCGCCGGCAGGCGCATCACCACGAGAGGTTGGTCACTGGAATCACTAAAAGAAAATGGGGGTATTACCTTACCCTGTGATTCCGGCATCGGCTGGTCTGGGCTCTGTGGTTCCTGCTCTACCACTAAGCCGTCCCCTTTGAGAGGGTCTGGAACCGGTTCTGCAACATGGTTGTGAACACACGGGGCCACTGGAATTAGGACAGACTGATTAGCAATGTCACTCACTGTTGCAGAGGGGTCAGGCTTCCCCGCTTCTTCTTTAACTGCCTCCGTAGCCTGGGGTGTAATAGGCTTCAAGAACCGCACACCGCAGCATTCACATTCGGCCTAACACGCCAGTGCACCTCTAGAGCAGTCACAGGTGGGACTAAAACATTGTATACCCGGTTCTCCGCATACCTCAGTCGTCTTGAAGTCTAGCGGTAACTGGGACAGTTCGGCTCCCTCGTCATAGGCTTCTTGCAGGCAGGGGCACATTAACATAAGGCCATCTACTCCTGGCGCTCGCCAGGCCACATACACATTGGGGTGTATGTCCTGACAGTCTCTCTCATCCTCATCCTCAGAGAAGAAAGAGTCTATTACGGCATCACTGTATGGTTGAAGATAACAAGGCTTGCTCCCCCTGGTGGAATCTGAAGATGGGGCACTTTCTACAAGGGAGTGGTTCTGGCTCTGTGCTGAGTCACTCACAGTGCAGGGGCGGGGTTCAGGGTTTCGCGCCCAACCCGGACAATACTCTGCAACAATTTCTTGCACAGTCCTGGTGCTCTCCCGACTTGGCGGGAGCCGCCATCTTAGGTGTGACTCACTGCTAGAGAGAGACTCCATTTTAATCACCGTCTCTGCAATTACGCTAGGGCTCTCTGTATAGATAGGGGGGTAGCCTTCTGGTTTTCCCGCCAATCCCGGACAGTTTTCTTCAACACAATTTAGTGCAGGCTTGCAGCCAGCAGCACGTGCGTTCTCCTGCTTTGGCGGGAGACGCCATTTTACTGGGTCTGCGTAGACTAGGGGGTACCCCTCAGACGGGCCCCCGGGCATACACAGGGCGGACGGTGCCTGTGCCAGGCATATATCCGCAGTGGGGGTTGCTACAAAAAGTATCGATTTCCATAGGGCCGTGGGATCGTGTTCTTCCTCTAAGAAACATGCGTGCGGCCACCCAGCAATTTTACGCATATA